>JAUNZO010003074.1:0-121782 GCA_031894775.1 Chloris gayana
ATGAAGAGTCGATCCCCTTAACTATAACGAACAACCCCCAGCCATATAATCCGTGCATTTCTTGACCACATGTTACTTTTGGAACGAAATGGAATATGAGCCTGTGTTTGGATCTTTAACAGCTTTGAAATTGTCCACACTCATTCCCAAGCGCCCCAGCACAGAATTCCCCATTTCTCTTAACTTTCCTGTAACAGATAAGATGGGCCCATTAGCAGAAGTAGGGAATATGAGGTAGTATAACAAAAGAAACATAAGAGCAAGTATTATGGTGCTGACAAGGCAGACGAAATAAACATCCACATCAGAAAAATCCTAGGTGGATGGAAGAGAAACATAGAGAGAGAGAGAATGACGGGCGCTTCAGGAATCGCTAGCCCAAAGCAGCAACCCCAAGAACGACGTTGCCTTCCGCCAATAGACGTTCAAGCATGTAGCAAGTTAGTAATTAAATATTCTAGGAGTAGCTAGATTTAAACGTCAACCCATCGTACCACAAGGCGCTACTGCTTGCGCTGAACGAGCTGGCGTCCATGATTCGCCTGCAGCGGGCAATTTTATAAGCCATGCTCTAAGGGCATGTTTGGATGTCGTAGTTTTTTGAAACCAAAGTGTCACAAAGCCATAGTTTTAAAAGCAGGTGTCAAGGAAAACCATGGTTTACACAAAAAAAAGGAGGTCTTGGGTGGAGTATCTAAAACTAAAATAATTTCAATTTTAACAATAACATGGTTTCTAAAACTACAAGAGTTCTGGTTTTCCAAAACCAAAATATATTTGCTAGACCATGGTATTCTTCCAAAACTCAAAAAAAAAAAAAAAACTTTGTACCCAAATAGGGCCTAAGCGTCTCTAGTGTATAGCAGAACAGCAAATGAGATAATAGAAGACAGATAAGTGTGATTAGGATATCCGTGAACTTAAATTCATTCAGCAAATGTTGCAAGGGCGAAGTAAACCTTCAGTATCTTCCAAAGCACTTACAATATTGTCAATGATTATTGTGGTAAGTAAATAACACTATTTTGCATGAATCCCTAAATTAGTAAGAGTCACAGATAAATAGCTTTCACACAAACTGTCTACAGCTTGTTAATATGATAATGATATTCAAGATACTTGGGGAAAGTGCAGCATATTACCAATCATTTCTTCCTTCATCTTTTCCTTTTTCTCAGCTGCCAAAGGCTCAAGGCGGAACAGGGATCTCTTGGCTTGTTGATTTGAAGGATCAAGCTCAAGAATCCTTTTCATATCTGTGAAAAACAGTAGTTACACACCAGAAGTAGTGAACTTGACCTTTTTATGTGAAAAAAACAAGGGCGTGAAGCTGATAAATCTAAAAGAAACATTATATAGGGGGAAATCTAACCAGCAATAGCTTCATCATACTGTTCGAGCTTTTCATGTGCTTCTGCCCTCCGAAGCAAGGCTTTCATGTACGTTGGATTCAGCTCAAGTGCCTTTGTGCATTCCTTAATTGTATCGCCATATTTCTCCTAAATAAATAGAGCCAGCATTGGGCTTGCTTGTAATGAAGCAGAAAATGACTTAATTCAACAGATGCACCAGACCAGATAAATAGGTATTTGAAAGACCACAAAGTCAAAGAGGCAAACCATCTGGAATCTAAACTAATCAAAGCACAACGTTTTAGAAAAATTAGGAGCAAACAAGGATTTCTACCACCAAACACCAGATACACTTGCCTAGTCTTGCAAGTTCAGCAGAAAATTAAACTGAGATTAATAGAAGGATTATACAAGTAGTAGACAGTACTGTACACTACTACACTGACAAGAACAAAGACTACTAATGCCAGCAAATATGGTAGATTAGAGTTGCCCAGAAAAAAAAAGGCTTACCAATTTCAAGAAACATACAGCACGATTTGAATGGCAAGCAGAGCATATGTCTTCAGCAGATTCCAGCTTACAAGCAATTTGCAGTGCCATCTCATATTGTGACAACGCTTCCTCATATCGTCCAGCACCAAAAAGCTTGTTTCCTTCTGCTTTCGCGTCATTTGCCTGACTCCTTGCTTTCTACAACAAGTAGAAAGAGAATTCATTTTCCAGAGGGTGATCAATTCTTGTAGCAGGATGTTAGATAATATTCATACTTTCAGAGTCAAAACTAATGCAAGCAATTTGAACAATATACTGAGATCCTAGTAACTGCCACCAAAAGTTTGCAGCATGCCAACATGATAACGAAATCCCGTGGTCATTTACTAGATATCGGCAGTTACTGCTAACCCAATGCTGTAACAAAACATCAAATTTCATTGTTTAGCCAATCCCACCAAGTTTTGCTGCCAAAGGTTTCATTTCTGACAGACAAGACAAGGATTACTATTACCTTGCAAAAGGAAACCTTATATATTTTGTAGCATGGCAAGTAAAATTTCAAGCACAGAACTCTATCCACTGTCACACCATGGTAGCTTTGCATAATTCACATGTATCATTTATCAGCACCATTAGATCGCCCCAACAGCTTTCTTTTGATAGAGAAACTCAACCTTCTCCGATTGAGAAAATCCCCCAAACCCCAGCATTACCCTATAGGCCATGCAGATACTTGGGCAAGACGCCGTTGACCATACTGGCGACTGCTGCAAGCCTGCAACTACCCCCAGGTAGGAGAGTCCAAACCAGCCCACGGCCTGGGAACCGCACATCCAAGTCGGCATCGTCGCCACTATATTTTAGGCTACCAACGGGATTTAACCATTACAACATCATAAAGAAATTAATGCAGCATAGCAATGCCTACTTTGTATGAAAAGGCATGCCAAGATCCAAGCAAACTGAAGAACATGAAATATGATCAGTGCAGCCGTGGAGTTCATATCTTGTCACAACAGTGTAGTATGATCGTTCACTTAATAGTAAGATACAGTAAAAAGGACAATTTGTGCTACTCACACTAATCAGGCTAGAAGGTGGATTTATCTGCTAGATTTTGTGCAAAAGTTTTACATTACTGATAGAAAAATTTGTGTGATTAAAAATACAATTTCAAGAACAACCTCCACCAAAGGCCCATGACGCAGCTCTTATATCTTACATCTACATGTTTACTTGCATAGATAGACAGCCGTTTATTGCATATTCTTATTTATTTTCTCATGTACTTCGTATTTATTTGTTATCAAACAAAACACTTTATCATTCATTTCGTAAAAATGTGCCACATCAAACTCAAGAAATCAGCATATGGGCTACTTGCATTCTGAGAATTGACATCAAAGTAGATTAAACTACTGTAACGTCATATATGAATGAAGGCACACAGCATATAGTTAGCCTTTTTGCATCCAGTTTCTACTGCAAGAAGATTGATCATCTCGTATAAGCCAGGTACAGCTAAAACACAAAACACCTATGAACCACTCACTTGCATTTTTAATTTTTTTTAAAAAAAGTTAGCAGCTTGAGATATGGTAATATCACAAGGGTATGAAGTCATCATAACAATGATACTTCCTAGCAAGCACATTGCAATGTAACACAAATGTAAGAACAATGACCAACTGAAGATAACAAATTAATAGCTTCTGAACCACAAAGTGGTACTAATAAAAAGGCAACATCATCCAATTTCTCACAATAAGTAGGGGAGATTGCGCTACAAAAATAAACAGGTGTAATGACACCTACATCACAATCAGCCAGGCTACGGGTGGACTAATCAGCCAACGCATGAATCAAGTAACTAATTCAACATGAAGGTCCCAATTTCAGCACCAGCAATTGAACCCCAGATTCGAGCACTCAACCGCCAACTGTAGTGGGATAGGTAACAAGAACGTGGGGGAGGTTTGGGGACATTACCTCCCGGAGCTGCTCGTTGGTGAGCGCGTCCTCAAAGGCCTCCTCCCCGTCCTCCGCCCTAGGCGAGTCCCCGCTCGCCGCGCAGGCCACCTGCACCCCGGGCGCAGAAGTTGGGCGTGGTGCCGCCTCCCCACTGGTCCCCTCGGGCTCCGGCTCCAGCTCTGTCACCACCATCTCTGGGCTCTGGTCCTCGACGGGAGGAAGGGAGTGGAACTTGCTCGAAAAAGTTGCTCTTGACGTGCGCCGCGGAGAAGATGAACGATCGATTGCTTCTGCTGCGGGTTTGGAATGAGCTTGCGGAACGGACCTTTGGACGGATGTGGAACTGGATTGTGGCCTGAATTTGGGCCTATTCCTTTGTAAATGCGGCCTGCTTTTGCACATGTGCGAGTGCGAGTACGACGACTCGGACCATATGCAAAGTAACGGTCTGATTCTTTTTTTTTCGCCGAGGAAGATGCCGACGTGTTCACTGGCCGCCTTGGCTTTGGCTACGATGATGAGGAGGCTGAACCAAGACCAAGGCCAAGTTCGTCTCTCATTGCCGTCGACTGATATAACTGTTGAAACGACGTTTTCACGAGGGATGTAAATCTATGTGCGTTTCACCGGTGTGTGCCATCGATCGAGTCGGAAATTCAATCAATTTAAATTGATGAATTCTTCTTCTCGGATGATGAGAAAAGAGTAATTCGTAGTGCCACACACATAATAATTGAGGATTTACTTAATCATTTGGGTCGAATTGGTTCTATGGAGAGACATGATGTAGTTGATTGAGAAAGACTGATGTGACACATTCTTCTTTTTAAAGATTATTTCTCAGACAATCGTACCTTCGGACCAAAGCTTTTAGACGGAGGTTCGTATTTGAACAATTATTATAGAATTTTGTGTTTTTCAGTGCTTTATGATGTGATTTATAGGTTTCAAATAAGGTGTCATGTATTTTTGCGCATAATGAATGATGTTGAGGAACATGACAATTATTTCATGCAGAAGAGATATGCCTCCGGTACACTAGGATTATCTTGTGTGCAAAAGGTTGTGGCAGCGTTTCGGGTGTTAGCTTATGGAGGAGCAGCTAATGCTTTGAATGAGTACATTCGCATCGGTAAAAGTACCTCTCTAGAAGCTATAAAAAAACTTGTGATCGGTGTTATTGAGATATTTAGATCGGAGTACCTGTGATTGCCAAATGAACGAAACCACGAGATTACTTGCAATTGGAGAGAGCATGGGTTTTTCCACAGCGACATTAACGTGCTTCAAAGATCTCCTATATTTGCAAGGCTTGTTGATGGAGAAGGTTCACAAGTTAATTACAACATCAATGGACATGATTATTCCATGGATTATTATCTAGCAGATGGCATATATCATTCGTGGGTTATTTTTTTGTGAAGACCGTTCTAGAACCACAAGGTAATAAAAATAAATATTTTGCCAAAGCACAAGAACCATGCATAAAGTATGTTGAATGTGCATTTGGGGTTCTACAATCTCGCTTTGTTATTGTTCGTGGGCCGGCTCGTTTGTTGGATGAAGACACGCTCGTAAATATTATGTTAGCTTGCATCATAATGCATAACATGATTACCGAGGACGAGATAGATGAGTATGTTGAAGAATATGATTGCAACTATGATGAGACATGGGAGAGACGTAACCGTTTACCACAAAAAAGTATCTGAACTTGATGCTTTTATATAAATTACAAGAATATCAAGGACAAGGAAACCGACACTCGACCTTAGGCAGACCTAATTGAGCACTTGTGGCACAATCATTCAAATTTATACAAGATTTATAAAGTGTAATTCTTTTTATGGTCATGTACGTAATAATTAAATGTTGATAATTTGCTATACGGATTGTCACAAATAATATTTATTACTAGCAGAAGTGCATGTGCTTCGCTACGAGCGTGTCTTAAACTCTCTTTCCGGATAAGGATTCTAAGCTTAAAGTGGAGGCAGGTTAGGTATTATGTCTATTGTTTTTTCAAACAAAATATTAGCATCTACTTACGTATATTTGATTGTGTTCAATGTCATTTGAAAGCATCGACTATTTTTTTACTGTTATTCTCTTTCTTCCCCATTTCACCGCATTTGTATTGAATTAAGCTAGGTCAGTCCTAATTGATTTGATATTTTTTTTATCAAGTTGGATTTAGAAGCAAATTAGACCCACTGCAAGACTTTTCTTTTCCCCAATCCAGTGAGAATGTTATTGAGCGTTAGAGATTGTTTTCTCCGACTTGTCATCCTCACCCACGTCGGAGCCGCTACCGAGCTCGCATATGCCTTCCAGGGGGTGAGGCCATCCCTGGTGTTTCCCTCATCATTCACACAATAGATCCGCTCATGGTGGCCCTCCCTGGTGTTTCCACGACATGAGCTCGCTCTCGATCTTCGACGCATGGAAGGAGACATTGGATGGCTCATTAGCTTACAGATCGGATCGGAACATCGGTTGGCTGATTATAGATCAGATCGGATCGGATTACAGATCGTATTGGACATCGGTTACTTACGTGGAGGCGACACCAAATGGTAAGTTACATGGAGGCGGACACCAAATAGAAAGTAGAAGACCAAGGGAAAAATTATAAGAAGTAAAGATTGTAGAACATTTCCCTGATTTGAGTTTTTATATGAAAAGAGAATTTATCAAAAATATGCTTCGATAGTGTTCATATGATTGCAGAGGTAGAGAAGTGACGAGAAATTGACATCATCTCGTAAAATGGTGTTGGTTGGGAAATATGCTTCGATAATGTTCACATGAACTTATCAAGACATTTTCATTTTAAAATAGCAGCCATGGATATATGAGTACCAATTTTAGTCTTCAGTATAGCAGGTAGCAAGCATATAAAGTCAGAACATACCAAATGGCTTATTCTTAATAAATTATTCTTGGTATAAAGTCGAGCACCACAACCCACGCCATATCCAATATAATGACCAACAAAGGAATATCCTAATAATATATTGCTATTTGATAGTATCTCATCAATCTCAGTTTTTGACTTCATATTACTACCACCGACGTCCAAGAATATATACATGATTATTCTCGGATAGTAATTTAGTTCAACATGCTATACCAATAAGATTAATCACGACCATATGTCCTCAATCATGGTTCTCTTGCACCAAATTGAAATTAGCATAGAACAATGACTCTATGAACAAATCCAGGATGAAATCTAAACTAGATATAGGAATCACAAAACAACTCACCACTACACAACTCATCCACGGTCATTTGTTCGATTCGAATCGATATCCTGGCATACGGCCATCAAAGTGTGTAGGATCCACTCGATTGTGCATCAAACCAACACCGTCGTGATCCAAGCCTCCCTCCGAACGATTGGCCTGTGGAGCCACCCTTCTTGAGAAAAGCTGCGACATGGGACATGACTATCCAGGTGAGATCATTGCCTACCTCTTTCTCGCCCCATCGAACGAGGATGTGGTGGCCGATATATGGTGACTCCGGTGAGGCCAAGACTGGACCGTGATGGAGGATCTTCGGTTCTTGAGATGAGCGCAAGTATGGCAGGAGGACGGTGAGGTGTGCGAAAAGAAATCCGGGCGTGAGTGGAAGAAGGAGAGGCGCGAGAACGGAAAAATCTAGCTGGAAACTGGGGAAAAGCATAGAGTTTGGGCTGATTAGGCTGTTTTCACTTGTAGGCCCAATATGAAGTTGGCAGCCCAATAAGCTGCTCGCCAATTTGTTTATAGATAATCTCTTAAGTTTTAAAAAAGAAGTAAAAATAATATTTTGAAGGTTTGAAAATTGAATAAAAATAATTCTTAAACTTTAGGAATTCATAAAAGTTAGTTGTATTTGAATACAAAGAATATCTTAAGGTTTAAACATTCAATAAAATGGAGCTATCATGTAGATCCTATGTTATTCTTAGTGGTTATTTTAATAACACCTTGTGATCACATCATCATGTTCGCTATTACGATAATTATTTTTAACAACGGTATGTGATGATGTCATCATGCCCGCTATTACAGTGATTATTTTAATAATGGATGATGATAATGTCAGTCGACATTACTGCATGACCTCTCACTGTAATAACGTTGGCATGACGACATCATATGTGCTTGCTATTGTAGTGACTCTATAGTAAAGCTGCCTAGTGATGACATCATCATTGACGCATTGTAATAAGGCTGCCCCTTATGGTTGTCATTATCATAAAATATCAAGTGACATCAAAGGGAAATGCTCTCGCGCGACCAGTCGCGCTTAAGCGCCATCGTGCGACCGAGTTCGGCCCAGCCTCACCTGTCCGTGGAAAAGGAGGATGTTACTGTCACGCTGATGTCAGATGACATCAACAAATAAACTATTTAGTTTGTTGTTTTGAAAATACTATAGATTCTATATAGGATGTCCAATTTCAATTCTGTTTTTACCGGTGTGTTCTATGCGACGAGACGAACAAAACTAGATCTCACTTGCATATGTTTCGAAGAATTTTTTTATAACCTAAATTGCTATTACATATATAAACATAAATTGCTATATAACCGAATAATTTGCTACATTCTGTGTCCCGCGTGTAGCATGCCACCCAAGATCAAGACGAGTGTTAGCACATTTTGTGGACCAAGTTGTATGTAAAATATATAATATTAATTTGAGTACATCATATGGTAGCACCTTATATCCCAACTATAGCAACAATTTTTGACCATGGTATATGGTAGTGTGCTAATATATTGTGCAAAAAATGTAATTATATACAATAGCAATTTTAGTTCATAATATCATGGTAACAAACGAGCTCATGATTAGGACATCGTACACTTATTTCTTATTTACTTAGTAATAACTTGGAGTATATTTCTATAGCAATTTTTATTATATATACTCCCTAGTAATTTTATCCACAGTATACGAGCAAAAACATAATTAGTAGCGACATTCTATTCATGATTCGATAGTATATCAACTTTGATATGTTCCTATAGCTCGAAAAGATTTACTATATTAGGTATAACTAAATTTGTTAGCGCAACATTCACATATTTGATGCTATGTAAAGGTATCATACTAAATTTAGCTTATGGTATGACAACAATAATTTGCTACTAAAGATCGAAGGAAATTTGCCACCGAGAGATCCAAAAGAATATGTTACTAAAGATCAAAGGGAATTTGCTACCGAGAGATCCAAAAGAATTTGCTACTAAAAGTCGAAGAGAGATTGGTACTAGAAATTCAAGAGAATTTGCTATTAAAGATCAAAGAGAATTGCTACCGGACATCTAAGCTACTAAACAAAATTTGCTACTACTAAAGATCGAAAAGATTTTGCCACTAAAGGGTCAAAGAGAATTTGCTAGTAAAATGTCGAAAAGGGTTTGCTACTACATATCCCGGTTTGGTCTTGGTAGCCTATTTGCGGCCTCCCAAAAATTTTATAGCAAATTATGTTATATATGTAGCAGCAAATTTAGGTTATAATTTTTTAATAAAAAATATATGTAAATAGGATCTAGTTTTGTTCGTCTCGTCATGTAGAACACACCGGTGAAAACGAAATTAAAAACGGATATTGTATTACATAGTTATAATGTTTTAAAGTAATATTATTATTTTTATCTTGCTGACATCATGATGACATGTGCTGTAAAAGTGACATGTCTGTTCCTCTCCGCCCCTCCACCGTGACCCACCACGACCGGTTGCGCGTTAACCGTGTCCGATATCAAAAACTACCATTGTAGTAGTGTTGGAAAAACAAATTTGCTAAATAAAAAACTGGGGACAAGAAAAGTCCACCTTTCCAAGGGGGTGACCAGCTCAAACGTTGTCCCTCCTCGGATATTACCGCTGTAACCATTAGCCACACCATAAAATCCAAAACGATCGTTTTTACGGCGCGATGGTGTGCTTCTGCTTAATTATCGAGCAAATCGAAAGAGTATCGTGTTCATCTAAAACAAATGGATTAGTATCCCAGTCGTCCGTAAACAAGAGTACAGCAGCCGCACCTGCTGACATGCACATCAATAATTGACGTATGCACACGCCTATATAAACTCGTCGAGCAAGCACCGGCACCACCAACTACGGCAAGTCAAGCCATCAGGTGCAAGGCTAGCAGCAGCAGCAGCAACTGATGGCGAGCGCTAATAAAGTCATCGCTGTTCTCGCCGTGCATCTCGTGCTGCTCCAGGCATCGCCGCGCGCCGTGGCCCGTCACCACCATGAGAACCCGCACGACGGCGGCACGCCGGGGATTATGACGGTGAACGGGTTCGAGCGCGGCCACGAAGCCGAGGGTCCGTCGGAGTGTGACGGAAAGTACCACAGCGACAAGCAGCTCCTGGCGGCGCTGTCCACGCGCTGGTACGCCAACGGGCAGCGGTGCCACAAGAAGATCCGCATCACCAGCAAGCAGAACGGCCGGTCCGTGGAGGCCACGGTGGTGGATGAGTGCGACTCCCGGCGCGGGTGTAAGGACAACATCGTCGACACGTCTCAGGCTGTGTGGGACGTGCTCGGACTCGACAGCAACATCGGAGAGGTCCCCGTCACCTGGTCCGACGTCTGAGCACTGAGCACGCAATAAATGCGCAACCGTGCCGACTGAAGATTGATCCGTCGGCCGGCGGCAAGGACGGAGATTTCTCACGCACGGGGTGCTTATTTCATGGAGTCTTTTTGCCAAGCATGTGCCATGTCGTAGTTAATGTTTCCACGCTATGCGTGGAAGGTTGGTGTGTGGAGTCGATCTATGACTGTTACCCCTGATCAAGGTGGAACGGTTCATGTGTGTCCATCGCTGCTCTCTCAAGATAGGTAGAGTAGCGGAATAAAACTATAGTTGCACGGTTTATTGTTTTTTTCAGACCCACCGCACTTTATAAGCAACTTGGGTTACTGGATACCATATGCCTTCTGGTTGGTGTAACTTATCTTTGTAAAGCCTTGTTCATTTCCTTATTGAAATAGACCTTAAAGTTATTCTTTGAGTCAGGAATGAATGATCCATTTGTTTCCATTCTAGACCTCAAAAATCGAAGAATCAATCTGATAACAAGTTGTACAAAATGACTAACATAGGTCCTATTTCATTCTAGTTTGCCTTAACCGAGTAATTTTGCTGTAACTATTCTCCGAGACACTTACACCATATGGGGGCATATGTACCCATGGCCACCATATGAGAGTGCTCTCGGACAGCGCAAAAGGTCTTCGGCGCCATCCATCTCAACAGCACCAATAAAACTAAACCTAACCCTAACCTATCTAATACTAGGTAGAAAAAGGGAAATGCATGTAATTCACCAATGGATTCAACCTAACTTCCACATCAAAGCGCTCGCCAGCAGCGAGCGGAAGCTGACAAAATCGACACTGGAAAGAGAGTCGCACTTGCCTTGTCCCTTTTTTATTGTAGCACGCGCGCGCACACACACAAAGAGAGATAGAGGCTTGAAAAGGTTTATTTTATCATTGTAGCCATCTGATTTTCTTTTGTCTATATATACAGCTACCGAAAAAGAAGAAAGGAAATTTTGGACTTCAAATTTTCTCTATGTTGGTAGTACGTTTGCATGGAGGAATGCCTATTGTTCCTAGAATTAGATAATGCTACTTTCCCTTACGACCGACAAAGAGTAGTTTCTGTCTTTCAAAATGATTTCAAGAGTGTGCACTGACTTTCAGGCTGAGCAGCTAGACATTATAAGTATAAATAGATCTTTCATTACCCTCATCCTGAAAAGAAAAGATAACCCCTATACAGTCAATGATTATAGGCCCAACTCTTTGCTCAAGTCTACACTCAAACTGTTAACTGGATCCTTATAGTTGTGTCCTTTGCACTCGGTAATATCGAAGAAACTTTATTTCACCTATTTTTTGATTGTCACTTCAGCAAAACATGTTGATGGCTTATCAACATAATCTGGAACACCCAGTTACAACGAGAGGGATGTTATTACAGGCAAAAAGGGCTTTTAATTCCAAAATTTTCAGAGAAGTTCTGTTTGTGGGCTGTTGGGCATTACGGTGTCATAGGAACAACATCATTTTTAACAACAAACAAAACTCTCTCAACAGATGGAAGCATCACTTCAAAGAAGAATGACAATGTATCATATGAGAACCAGCTTTATGTGAGAACTATGATAACTCAAATCAGGGCCACATGATCTTGATCCAAGGGGGCGCATAGGGATAGGTGGGAGGGGGAATTTGTAAGTGTGCGGTGATTTTGCAAATCCCCACTCCCACCTGATTTCATGCACCGCATTGAATCAAGACCATGTGGCCTGAATTTGAGTTCTCATAGTTCTCACACGAAGCTAGTTCTCATAGGATATGTTCTCAAGAAGAATTAGGTTTGATGGCTGTTAGAACCAAACCAAGTGTGAAAGCTTTGATAGATAGTTTCTTATGTAATTACCCTTAAAAGTGTAACTAGCTTAGGATGTTTTTTGGACCTTGGGTCTTCCTTTGTACATAACATTTATACTCATAAAAAAATACAGGTAGGGGTACCCCTACTGACCTCGGTAAAAAAGAAAAAGAGTTTTTCTGTCCAAAATATTAGTAGGTAGTTTTCCAAAACTGGTAACTCGTAGTTTCAGCGTAAATTTGTGATTACACTATTAACTAAGGAATGTAGTAACTTGGAGCTGTGAAGTGATAATATGAAATGAAGTCTAAATAATAATAATAACAAATATATTACATATTACTATTTTCAGTATTATGAAAATAAAAATTATTATAAGCCTTATCGAGTCTTAAACTCGGTAATAGTACTACCCGGTCCCTCACGAGCGTGGAATTCGATGGTGCAACACACAGAACACACAAGAAAACGCGATTTTAGACAGGTTCAGGTCCCTCGAATCGAGAGTAATACCCTACGTCCTGTATGTTATGTATTGCCTTTAGCGATTTGCTAATTGCAAGATCTCGAGAGAGTTTTCGGGAGGTCCCCGCTCCGCCTTATATATCCGAGGGAGCTGGGGTTACATACGAGTCCTAATCGATTACATGAATTACATATATGGAGTTATATTTCTAACTTTCTTTATTGATTCAGAGTCCTAATCAGACTACAAATTGCTCAATAACTTGCTCCTCACGTCATTGTATACCGGTCTTAATGTCCGTCTTGCTTCTATACCGGTATTCAGGATCTTCTGTTATCCTGGACCGATCAAGGACCGGTCTGTTGCCTATCGCCACCATCTTTATCCTCCTTGATTTGTCACCATGTCTCTGCGCATCCATTCCTTCATCATTTGTATATCCATAAGGCAAGTATACGACAAGCCTAGCACTTTTGATGATATTATCCTTAATATGATAAAATATTTGCAAGTAGTGTTGTATTCCTGATATCAGTTCTATATCATTGGATCAAACTACTAGTTAATGTTTTTTGTAAAATTACCAATTAATATTTTAGACTGAAAAACTCACCTAGCATGCCAAGCTATCTAACATCCTCTTCTCTTTTTTTTTCAGGTGGAGCCATCTCATATCTTATCATGGAGAAAGAATACGAAGGAAGGAAGGGTCTTCTTTTCACCTCCGACAGATGCAACGACCTTTCGCATGCCAAATTCAAATAATTTTAGGGTGATATTTAAACCAATAGAAACCAATTGTTTTCATTAGTAGCAATTTCCGCCAACTG
Source organism: Chloris gayana (assembly GCA_031894775.1). NCBI lineage: Eukaryota > Viridiplantae > Streptophyta > Magnoliopsida > Poales > Poaceae > Chloris > Chloris gayana. The sequence continues at coordinate 13,546 of JAUNZO010003074.1, forward strand.
TTGAATGGATAACCTCCTTAGGTCTTATTTGGATTCTTTTCAATTTATAATAAACTAGTTTCTAGAAACTAGAGGATCTTCAAACAGACAATGTTTTTAGAACAACTAGAAAGTAAGTATCAAGAAAGAAAAATCCTTGGAATAGGGGAATATAAAATTAAAAAAATGCAAAAATTAAGGCGAAGCATAGAGGACCTAATTTCACCTCCTTCTACACCATAAAGAAAAGAACCTGAGATTTCAACCTTTTTCAATTTTAAAAAGAAGTGTTTAGAGATTTGTCTTTTACTAGTTTATAAAAATTAGACTATATGTTTTTAAGAAACTCATTATCTGGTGTAATTCAACTACTGCCAGTTTTATATAAAAACAAACTATTAACATTGATTTCTAGTTTATAAAAACTAGGATCCAGATAGGCCACCCAATTTTTTATTTGCAAACCAATTTCTAAAAAACTAGGTCTAGAAATCAATTTTGAAAAACTCGAGGGTATCTAAATAGGAGTTTAGTTTCCAAAAGTGAGATCTCAATTCTTTGTTAACTACTCCATGACATCTGAATAATCATCCCAGAGCCCACAAGGCCACAAGTCACAAATATAGCTTAGATTCCTCCACTGGTTATTTTGTCTTGAGAGTTTGGTCAGGTGTGTCTCCGAGGACATGAACATTTCTTTTGGAGCCTCCATATATAGCCAACTTTTGTTTTTTTTGTCTGAACTTGCTCTCAATAAAACAATTCCGCAGGTGGACTGTTGGTCCAGAAGTTGCTATGACAGAGGTTAATTTCGATGGCAGTGGGATGTGAACCTTTGTAATTTAGATACTATCAAATTCTTGCCGACAAAGTTCTTTCCTAGACTTCTACATTAGTACTTCCTGAAAATCCACGTTGATAAAATTGACTGGCTTGGACCAAAGCTTCTGCCGTGGTCCTTTGGATACAGCATCTTAACAAGGTAGCATAGATTCTCTTGGATCTTGTACACGTAGTACTTTGAAGCACAACTTTTGTAATTAGAGGTTAGGCCTGTGTTCTATTTGGTTGTGGACATAGACTATTGTGGTGCATTAAGCCATTAACAACTGATCATTCTTTGGTTCCATTCAGACAGAAAAGCTAACTTAGATGTTAAGTGGTGAGAATAGCCATAAAGGAGCCGAATGAAATCAAAATTTCATGTTCGGTTTTGAATTAGAGACGTTAAAAATAACCAACCAACGTCGACTATAACCCCTAGCCTGACGGTAAGGTTATTACCACCCGCCATTTGTCTTGTAAGGATAGGTTAATATATGAGTAAATTTCATAAACCCTAAGTTTTATAGTCATTATGTATCACAAAACCCCATGTATTATGGTCGGTGTCACATAACCCCGGGCTTTTTGGTCATATTGTTTTATATAACCCCACCTCTAATCATCAAGTTGTGAAACTTACTCTTAATATATTGACTTATTTTGCTATGCATCAATACTAATAAGTACCCTCTCAGTTCTTAAGTTGTTGTCTATGACAGTTTTAGTCCAGTGTTGATTTAGATTTGTTACTATCCTAGCAATATTAGTTTTATAATGGAGGGAGTATATGGTAGTTGCATCAAATTCTTGCGAACATAATATATTAGTTTTTATAATGTTGGCTTAAAAAATTACATATATCGAGATTTCATTTGATGGAGATCAATGAACCATCAGATCCAAATCAGGACAACTCACGCCACCTCTGTCTCAAAGAAAATTCAATGCAAGGGAGAAATGAATATTACTAGTACGGGTGAAAAAGAAATTGATAGGAAATTGAATCAATATAGGTAATTAAGGAAAATGTGTCAGGTGTTGTTACATGTGAATACATATCATTTGTTCATGACCATCTGGATAAACATGCGTTTGAATTGAGTTATGCTCAGTTTTTATACTTGGAGAAAAAAATTAAAGTGAATACATATCAACGGGTCAAGGGACCCTGCTCAGACGTTCTCCTCGGTTATTACCACTGTAACATTAGCGGCAACATCAAATCCAAAACCATCGTTTTTACGGCGTGATGGTCTGCTTCTGCTTATCGAGCAAATCGAAAGAGTATCGTGTTCATCTAAAACAATTGGATTAGTATCGCAGTCGTCCGTAAACAAGAGTACAAGAGCCGCTCTTGCTGACATGCACATCAACAAATGACGTATGCACACGCCTATATAAACTCGTCGAGGCAAGCACCGGCAGCACCCACTACGGCAAGTCAAAGCCATCAGGTGCAAGGCTAGCAGCACCGGCAACTCATGGCGACCGCTAGTAAGGTTATCGCTGTGTTCGCCGTGCTCGTCGTGCTGCTCCAGGCATCGTCACTTGCCGTGGCCCGGCGCCACCACCACGACAACCCGCACGGCGGCGGTGGCGGCACGCCTGGGATTATGACGGTGAACGGTTTCGATCGCGGCGAGGACGGCGGCGGGCCGTCAGAGTGTGACGGGAAGTACCACAGCGACAAGCAGCTCCTGGTGGCGCTGTCCACGAGGTGGTACGCCAACGGGCACCGGTGCCACAAGAAGATCCGCATCACGAGCAGGCAGAACGGCCGGTCCGTGGAGGCCACGGTGGTGGACGAGTGCGACTCCCGCCACGGTTGCAAGGACAACATCGTCGACACATCCCAGGCTGTATGGGACGCGCTCGGCCTCGACAGCAAAATCGGAGAGGTCCCAGTCACCTGGTCCGACGTCTGACGATACATATATATCTAAAAAATGTCGTCGGCGTCGTTTGCCAAGCATGTGTCCAATGCCGGAGTCGATGTTTTCACGCTGCTGTCAGTATGTTTGAGGTCAATCCGTAACCGTTCCCCTGATCAAGAAAGGAACGGTTCGATCAGGTCTATGTCTGTCGGTCGGTCGGTCGCTGCTCTCCCTCTCAAGGTAGACTTGCAGAGTAGCGGAATAAAACTAGTTGCACGGTTCCTTCGTGCGACGTATCTCTGTAAAAGGGTCACTGTCCCTTTCGGTCTTTCAATTTAAAATAATTATGTGCGAGTCACTGGCATGTGTATTGTGTTTTTCATGTCTTGTCCGATGTGTCTGATGGATAGGAGTCGTTTGATGGCGACAACTGTGTACAAGCCCGACAGGATCTCTGTAGATTGAGCCGCCTAGTGTTTCAGTAACTTACGATGCCAAATTAGCAAGACGAGATGACGGTGAAATCAGACGATCGTGAAAGTGGCTGATACGCCTCCGTCAGAGAGATGAAGACAAAGTCTTCCCGTTAATTCTTTTTGTTTCACGAAAATTTCAATATGTGCGTCTTCCGATGAATTCGCATGTTAACTATTCGAAGCAGAGCTGCGTCTTCTGCTGAATTTCTTATTACATGTGTTTGCGGACAAGAAAAGTTACTAGCCAGAGATTACAAACTTTAAGTAATATCTTAAGCATAATTAACACCGCAAACCAAAGATTAGCTAGTACTGATAAATACATCTTATTATATGGCCAAGTAAACTCATCGTAATAGTATTGCGTGAGGAATTAGCTTTTGTATCGTGCCACTAGTTGGTGACGTGCATGGAATTAGCTTATTTCCAGGGAAAAACACATGGCGTTTCAACGTGCAGCTCAATAACAAACCTCTTGCATAAACACCATGTTTCAAGGTCGGAGTTAATTCCGAGATGGGGTTTAGCGAGGTCAAACCTTGAACTTGATATGCTTCCAGCCAGTGATTTCGAAAAAAAAAAAAATCTTTAATCGACTCCGAATTTCATCATCTGGTTATGCACGTTGTTTAACATGTTCGTTCAATCAGTACTTGTAGATGACAAGCTTCAAAGTATATCAGTAGCAAATTAAAGTAAATATATATGGCATACTGATTTGAGAGCATATATACATGTAAGAGCAAAAAAAAAATACACAAATAATTTTGAGGTGACACTTACAAGACAAATGTACCACTAAGTTGTAGTAGCACTAACTAACGTAGTTATACTAAAAAGGAAAAAAAAGACTACTCGCACCCACTCACACCCAACAGGGCATGAACAGATCAAATACAACATTGTTGGAGAATGAAAGTTAATAGCACAACTTGAAGAATGAGGTTAGTGTTAAGTTACTATGCACTTTCGCGAGGGGGTGTGGGTAAGGAGGAAGAATGGAAAATGAGGTCGGGCTCGGCATCCTCTAGAACGCCTCTTCTGACCCATTCGTGGCTCACTATGACTGAAACCGACTCAATCACTAGTACATGGATAAGAGCTTATAGCCAGCTTTTGGTTTTTATCTGAGCTTGTTCTCAACAAAACAATTCCACAGGTGGACTATTGCTCCAGAAGTTGCTAGGACAAAGAGGTTAATTTCCATGAGAGTGAGACGTGGACCTTTGTAATTTAGATACTCTTAAATTCTTGCCGACAAACATCTTTCCTAGACTTCTACATTAGTACTTCCTGAAAATCTACGTTGATAAATTGATTGGCTTGGACCAAATCTTCTGCCGTGGTCCTTTGGAGGCTTGGACAAAACTTCTGCCGTGGTCCTTTGGATACAACATCTTAACAAGGTAGTATACTTTCTCTTGGATCATGTATAGGTAGTACTTTGAAGCATGACTTTTTATAATTAACGTTTAGATCGTTGTGTTCTATTTGGTTGCCGACATAGACTATTGTGGTGCATTAACAACTGATTATTTATTTTGCTATGCATCAATACTAATAAGTATTCCCTCTGTTCTTAAATTGTTGTTGCCATGATGATAGTTTTAGTTCAATTTTGATCTAGATTTGTTACTATCCTAACAATATCGGTTTGAGGATAGAGAGTATATGGTACTTGCATCAAGTGCTTGCAAATATATAGCTAGTTTTTATAATGTTTTCTTCTCAAAAAATGCATATCTCGAGTTTTTATTTGATGCAGATCAATGAACGATGGGATCTAAATCAGAACAAAACCCGCCACCTCCCTCAAAGCAAATTCAATCCAAGAGAAAAATGAATTACTAGTACTAGCGAAAAGATATCAGCAGGAAATTGAATCAATATAGGTAAGGAAAATGTGTCAGATATTGTTAAACGTGAATACATATCACTCGTTCATGTCCATCAGGACAAATATGCATTTGAATTGAATTATACTCAGTTTGTATACTTGGAAAAAATATTTGTTAGAGTATATTTGGTAGACTAGATACGTAATATCATGTAGGAGACCACACCTTCAAATCGGCTTCCTCTACGGCACCGCCACCGTTCAGGACGTCCTCGACATCGTCGCCACCATGTCCATCTGCGTCATCGTCGTGTCTTCACGCATACACCAGTTTGATCAGCCGGTCATGTCATGTGTACATCGACGTTGAGGCCATGTATCTCACCTCTGAGCCTTGGGTTGCCGCTGCGTACCTGGTCACCACAGACATGAGGAGCGTCTCTGAGAGTTAGCGGCACCATCAAATCCAAAAGAATTGTTTTTACCACGCGATGGTTGGCTTATTATCGAGTGCATCGAATTGGTATCGTGCCCATCTGAAACAATTGGATTAGTATCGCAGTCCTTGAACAAGACTCTTGGAGCCACTCCCAGCATTGCACAATGATGTACGCGCACACACCTATATAAACTCTTCGAGGCTGGCACCCACAAGGCAAGTCGGGCTAGCAGCAGCAGCAATGCCGAGCGCTAATAAGGTTGTCGCTGTGTTCGCCGTGCTCCTCCTGCTACTCCAGGCGACGCCGCTCGCCGTGGCCCGGCGCCACCACGACAACCCACACGGTGGCGGCGGCGGTGGCACGCCGGGGATTATGACGGTGAATGAGTTCGAGCGAGACGGCGGCGGGCCATCGGAGTGTGACGGGCGGTACCACAGTGACAAGCTGCCCCTGGTGGTTTTGTCCACGCGGTGGTACGCCAACGGGCACGGGCCGGTGCCACAAGAAGATCCGTATCACGTGCAGGCAAAACGGGCGTTCTGTGGAGGCCACTGTCGTGGACGAGTGTGACCCCCGCCGCGGTTCGGCGGTTGCAAGGACGACATCGTGGACACGTCCCAGGCAGTCTGGTACGCGCTCGGCCTCGACAGCAAGATTGGTGAGGTCCCAGTCACCTGGTCCGACGTCTGATATATATATGATTTTCATCTACTTTCACCAGCTAGCTATTGCTAAAATATGATTTTCATGACGTTCAACTCCCGACCAAGGCATAGTTCTCCCTTGTATTATTCATTTTGTGAGGGCTGGATTTTGGTTGAAGCATCGATTCCAAGACCATGGACAAGGAAAAAGGCAAAATCAAACCATAGCTCGATATTAGGGACATTATGGTTCAGGCATCAGTTACACTGTAGGGGATCTTTATGACGTAACCATACAATAAGAAATATGTCGAGAAATAGCTTTGATGATGTAAAAAGTTGGAGCTGCATGATGCTGGAGTTTAGGCCTCCATAAAATCGAGTTAGATATCCTAGAAAATAAGCATAAGCAAAGTGCATTACTCGTTCACATTGCGATGCAAATCTATCTCTTATATAATTTGTACCATTTCAGTATAAAACTTGAATTTTAAATAATTATATAGATAATATTTTTAAATTTAGAATTTCTTTATTTTTAGAATATAGTTACATTTCCATTATGATCCAAACATAGTGTTCTCACGCCTTGTTGGTGGAATGTTAGTTCATGTCTGGCGTTCGCTGCTCTCTCAAGGTAGCGGAACAAAACTAGTTGTTGGTGCGACTTGTGTCTGTAAGAGTCAATTGTCCCAGTCAGTTTTTCAGTTTACAATGATTACATGACGAGTCACATGCATGTGTTTTTCATCTGTTTTCCACTATGTCTGACGGACCCGGAGTTGCTTGATGGGGCAAATGCGTCTCATCCTGACACGTTCTCAACAAATTGAGTCCACCCCTGATCGTGAAAGCTAGCGATAGCGATACACACAAAAGAATGACAAGTCTTGCCGTAAATTCTTTTTCCGAAAATAAATATTCTAAGTATGTCTTCCCATGAAGTAGAGATTGGATACATTCAAATTCACTGGAAGATATATGGGTAAATTCCTTATTTGCTATTGGAAATTATACCGTTCCCTTATTTGCCATCAAAATTTTCCAATTCCCTTATTTGCCATCGGATTAAAATTTGTATCCCTTATCTGCCACTCTAGTTATTTTAGTTGATAGAAATATTTTCTCCCATCGCTAAAATGTTTATGCTACAATAGTAAATAGGTAATTCTAAGTAGTATGTATTTAATGGCAAAAAAGGTTCAGATCTTTCGAACGAATATTAGTGGTAAATATTTTTTTCCTCAAAACATACCTTTAATTTTCATTCAAAAATTTTGAAAAATAATAATTGATATAAAGTACAGTTGAGACGGACCTATTTTGCTACTATAGTACGAACATTATATCAATAGAAACAAAATTTTCTATCATCCAAAGTTACTAGAGTGGCAAACAAGGGATTCAAATTTGAACTCAATGGCAAATAAGGGAATTGGTAAATTTTGATGGCAAATAAGGGAATGATATAATTTCCGATGGCAAATAAGGAATTTTGCCAAGATATATTAGCCACCCTTCCTTTGTAGTGTCCAAAAGGATTGATCATGAGGCGGGTCCAGCCGTGCTGTGGTACATGCATTTTAGAATACTAGTAAAGCTGGCGCGCTCCGCCGCGCTCATTAAACGAACAATAGAATGTTGTTAACCTATTTTTCGTATAACTTCTACCATCATTTATTTATCATAAATATGAGTTATAAAGTAAAAAAGGAAAAAGATCAAAGATCTCCTATCCAAGGTTAATATATCATTCACTTTTAGTTTGTACCGGGAATTTTGATATTTATGAGTTGAATTTTTTTGTACAGTTCCATACGCAAAAGAATTTTACGCGGTTGTATAACATAGAATTAGAAAACATAGTGTATTTTATACATAAAAAATAAATTGATCTGGTCATCTTGGCCCAATAAAAAAAGCCCATTAGAGGGCAACTCTATAAGGGGCGGGTAGGGTTACAAACCCTAACCGGCCCATCCCCACGCGCGCCGCCCCTCCCCACCCCAGCTCCCTCACGCGCGGACTGCCCTCTCTCTCGTCTCTCTGTCTCTCTCTCTCGCATCACAGGCCGCCTCCTCCCCCTCCTTCGGCAGGTAGCACGCCGCGGCCCCGGCAGCGACCGGCGAGTCGTGCGCAACATCCCCCTCCCCGGCGGCCGTCCCGCCACGCCCTCCTCCCCGGCACCCGCGCTTCCTCTCGCTGTCGGCGAGGGTGCCCTCCTTCCTCTCGCATCCACCGGAGGCAAACGAGGGAGTGGCCGCGCGGGCCATCCACACCATGGGCCCTCCCTCCTCCCTCGGCGGCAGCTCCCCGTCGGTGTGACCCCCTCCCTCTTATCAGCGCACAATGCTGCAACCCCCACCCTCTCTCTCCTCGGGCGCATCCGGTGAACACGAAGGTGGAGCGGTCACTCCACGGCCCGCGTCGGGCTCATCCGGCTCCCCGTGCCGGGGCAGGCGGCCCACGGCCGACGCGGGCCATTGAGACGTGGCCGCGGTGGGATCTCCCCGAGCAGATCTGGCGTCGCCGGCCGGATCCGGCGAACACGAAGGTGAGGTCAGCGACTCCACAGCGTCGGGCTGCCCCAGCCTCCCCGTACGGGCCCACACGAGACATCAACGTCCAAAGGACGACGTGGCCTGCACAGGCGGTCGCCACGACAGCGAAAAACGCGTGGCACGCGCGCACGCTGTCCACGCCGGGCAAATCGCTCTGGGGAGGCGGATTCCCCCGGCATCAGAATAAGAATATGATATAGATTCTAACAAGAGGAACGAGGGGTAGACAGACTGACGCCGCGCCATGCCTGTATTTCGATGTACGCACATCACGAGGTTGGGTCATGGCTCGTGCGGGTGAATACCGATTCTCATATACCCATGTTGACATCACAAGAGAGATCTGTAGCATTTCTGATTGTTCTTTTTCAGAAACACTCGATAATTCTGAGCTAGCATCTTATAGTGAAAAAACACGAGATTTTATAACCAAAATAAGGCCAGGGTGATCTTACAAGAGAACCACACACTGACCAACTTATTCGATCCGCGGAAATACGTAATCTATATTGTGCTTAATTGTGCGCCTCCATCGTGAGGCAGTAGAGAGAATGGCTAACTGCGCAACGTCCTCTAGACCACGGTGATACATGCTCATCTCAGGCGTCGGACCAGGTGACGGGTACCTCGCCGACGTTGGTGTCGAGGCCGAGCGCGTCCCACACGGCCTTGGACGTGTCCACGACGTTGGCCTTGCACCCGCGCCCGGAGTCGCACTCGTCCACCACCGTGGCCACCACGGACCGCCCGTTGCGCACGCTCGTGACGCGGATCTTGCTGTGGCACCGGTGACCGTTCGCGAACCACCCCGTGGACAGCGCCGCGATCATCTCGCTGTCGCTGTGGAAGTGCCCGTCGCACGCCGCTGGCCCGCCGCCACCCTCGCCGCGCTGGAACCCGTTCACCGTCATCACCGCCGGTATGTCGCCGCGTGAGACCTGGAGCACGGCAAGGATCGCGACGATGGCTAGGACAATCTTAGCGTTCGCCATTGTGAGCGCCTTATCGAGCTCCAGACCAGACTCCAGGTAGAGCTCTTACAAGCGTGCACGTGGATCTGTGTGGGGTGCAGTGGCCATTGGCTAGTCAATCCAGCTATTTATACACAGTACGTGCCGGCCGGGTTGAGAGTTGAGACAGACAGTTAACAAGTGAGATATCGTGGATTTCCCGATCGGTGAGCTCGATACTTGGTTTGTGGCTCTATGTGACAGCGCACCTTCATTGTATCGCAGTAACAGCGATGCTTTTTGTACATGCATGAAGGTGTCACCTACGATGTTACCACGTGCCAGCGGGAATACCGGAGCTGGAACAAGCCGCCATATTTGGAAGCTAAAGATGTGTGTTCTGCTGGTGTGCTGCTTATTCACCGTGGACTTATCAATCGATGTAATCGAGTCCAAAAATGGAGGGTAAGATAACTGAAGAATTACAGTGCTAGCTCCTTAATCTCTGTTCAGTGCCGGCAGATGGTAGTAGGTGGATTAGCTGAACCCAGTCAAAGCCTTTTTTAAATCTCTGTTTAAGTTATCCAGCCAAAAATACGGATGCAATTTTGGTGAAGGGGTAACCTTATATTATCTGCTGGATTAAAGTTAACTGACACGCATGCTTGTCTTGAGCTTGAACACCAGACGAAGAGCCTTGGTGAAAACAGGAGATACATATGAATTTCAAGCAGATTTTTTAGTGCAAAAGAGTAGTTCTTATGCTTGAAATACAATAAAAAATGCATAAGGACAGTATTCAAATCGAACATTAAGTTTAGGGTGTGTTTGGTACAGCTTAAGGACCAGTTTATGCTACCATAACCCATAAGCTGTACCAAAAAGGTTGAAGCCATAAACAGCTTATTACCAAACAAACCATAAGCAGCTTTTCCTTTTGTACTAGAGAGGCAAAACAATCGAAACTTTGCTTTTTCGGCTTATGCACTCATTTCACCTCATAAGCCGTTTTAATAAGCTATTTTACCAAACGATTTGACTGCTTATGCAACAATAAGCTGGATAAGCTACATAAGCAATTTTGACGGATAAACTAAATCATAAGCAATAAACTACATAAGCATAAGCTCTACCAAACAAATCCACTGTACCATTTTCCTTTTTGTTGCTAACACCCAGGAAAACTGGTTACTCTATGGTATTGCTATATTTGCCTAACAAAATATGATATTGCTATATTTATCATCCAGCAATTTACTTTTTTTGTGAGGAATATCACCCAGTAATTTATGACAGTCGAATCCTGAATGCAAATTGTATTTTTTATTGCAATTTGCAGTTCTTCCAAAAAGAACAGCTCCATCAGGCATTGAAATAGTCCAGTACTATATGTGACACTAGCACGCAAAGCACAATTTGTACAGAGATATCTACCCGTCCTGATTCTGACAAAATTTTATGGCCGGCCGCGTACAGAAGAGGATGAGACAGCTGCCACGCCCGGCCAAGAACGAAAGATTGCATTGGATTATTTTGCGATTTGATTTCCCTTTACCAAAATATAACTTATAGCCTCTGTTATGTTATGGTTTTGGTCCGTCCTTTGTCATCGTATGCCTGATTTGGCGACGTGCATAGAATTAGTTTATTTTCAGCAGAAACAGGTGCTTCGCCAAGCAGTTTACAGTCCTGCATCCAAATCAGATATAGACTTGTGCCATAGGATTCAAGTTGGGAGTTATAAGACCTAATATATTTTCTGTCTGTGATTTCAGACATTTTTTACTCGGCTCTATTTTCCGTCATCCGCACGAAGTGGATACTGATCTGAGTGCAGTTACATACTCATCGGTTCTTGAAATGTTGACGTTCGGACAGAGAAAATGAACTGCCAAAGAACTATTAAGTATGCTGTCCAAACGTAATCAAAACGAAAACGAAGGGAGTATATAATAAATGCTAAGAAACTTCAACAGAAAATTTTGAGGTGACTAAGGCCAGTCTCAGTGGAGAGTGTCATCACACAGTTACCAAATTTTTTTTTTAAGAATCGTGCCAGTGGAGGGTCATGGTGATGACACTCATCTCTCATCCCATGACACTCCTCTCTTCTCTCTCATACCATGTCAGCAAATTTAATGCTATGACACTACCATGACACTCCTATTGAGACTGGCCTTACAAGGCAATTGCATTGTACCACTACTACTAGTAGTAGCAGCTATTAACACACTCAGTTACACTGAAAGGACACAAAATGACTACACTCAGTTACACTGAAAAGACACAAAATGACTACTGGCGACGACTGAACCAAGTAACCAACAGGGTTGTACTTTGATCTCTCGCAGGGTGGACAGATCAGAGCACATGTTATTTCACAAAAAAGGAAACATACATTAATTCGCTAATCCTCTCGTGTCATACTGCTGCCAACCTTCACTGGCCCAAGACACTAAACAGTCGCGCGTCTGCCCAGGTGATCCGGACCCTGCCGACTCTGGTGTCGAGCCCGAGCGCCTTCCACACGGCCACCGACGAGTCCACGATGTTGTCGTCGCAGCCGCGCGAGGAGTCGCACTCGTCCACGACCTTAGCCAGCACGGATCGCCCATCCGGGCCAGTGATCGGGATCATCCGGTTGCAGCGGCGCTTGCCGTCGAGGCGGATCCACCCGCTGGACAGCGCCACGATCATTTCGCCGTTGCTGTGGAAGTTCCCGTCGCAGGCCGACGCCCCGCGCCGCCGTCCTCGCCGCGCTGGAACCCGTTCACCGTCATGAGAGCCGGGGTGTGGGCCGACACCGGCGGCGAGTGGTGCTGCTTGGAGTTGGCCGCCATGGCTTGCTGCATGCCTTTTGCCTTGCAACGTTGCACGATCCATGGCATATGGGCCTAAGGTGTTTATATAGTTGCAGCATGCTGCCGGCGAAAGGATTGATGCATGTTGTGTTAATTGTTCTGGTCTGGTCGATTGGACCTTTTCCCAATGAAATCGTGCGAGGCATGCAAAGAAACTGCGTTTTTGGATCCGGTTCGCCGGCGGTGGTACATTGTAACACCGAACTGGAGAACAAGTCGTTGATGGAGTCCGGACCCGGTAAAACCAGTCGTCATGACTCATGCGGATTTCTGGCTCGATGCAGCCGCCAACATCTCACTACTATACTGGAAATAGAAAACGATCACGACTTCCAAGGGCAGGGACAAAATTAGCCGTTCGCAATGTAACTAGGTTAGAGTCCTCTTTAATGGATACCATCCGTTATCACATCGTCCAACACTACTATAATAAGGCTCTATAGTGGTGGACACCATTTATATCATAGTGGACATTTTAAATACCATCGTTATTTTAGGTGGAATGACAATGCCCGCTACAAAACTACAAAAATAGTGACGGTTGTAACAACCCGTATTGTGTATCAACTCGAAAAGATGAATAAAATTCAATTTGGGATGAGTGTGGTTTGAATTTGAAAAGATTTGGAATAAAAGAAATGAAAAACCAGATTTATTCAAATTTTCGCGTGCTTGGGCCGATTCTCGCCGTAGCCCAACCCACCTTCTCCCCTCCCCGGCCCAGCACAAAGCCCAGCCCAGCCCGACGCTGTTTTTCTTCCACCTCCCGCCCGTACGCGTGCGTTCCCGTGAGCCACCACGTCGGACGCTCGTCGTTTTCGCCGCCCGTCAGCAGTACCCACCTCAACCACCTCCTCCAGCCTTCTAGCGAGCACCCGACCGCCCTTGTGAGCCCTTCCCCCGATTTAAACCCCGCCGCACGATCCCGGGCGCCAAACCCTAGCCGCAGCCCGTCTCCTTCCCCTACGGCTGCCGGAGCAGCCAGCCGCGCAGGTGAGCCTCGCCACCTCTTTCCGGGTCCCCTTTCGCCGCTGATACCGTTGGTGGTGATGGCATTCCATCCGATGCGGGGTAGAAGAAGAGTCGGTCGATCGAAGCTTTCGCCATCATCTTCTCCGTCGCCGTCCGTCGTCTCCGGTCGGGCTCATCCACCTCTACCTTCCGTTCTCGGCTCCCCGTTGCATGCCCTCTCGGTTGGTGCCGAGCGCGTCTCTGTCTCTCCCTTGCAGCGCCGGAACGTCGTCTAGCGTGGTCACCGCCCAACCGTTGAGCCGTCCGTCTTCCTCGCCGGCTCGTCGTCTCCGGCCCTTCCCCGTCGAACCGGTGCTACCTCAAGCTGCCCGGTGAGTTAGCGCATCCGTCCCCCTCCTTTTCCCCTTGGATTGGCCGCGAATTGATCCTCTCCGCCGTGCTCCGCCTCCGCTCCGCCATGGCCGCCGTGGAGCTCGGGGCTACGGTCGAGCTCATGCTCCGTTAGTGCTTAGGGTAGCTCCGCACCGTCGCATAGTTGCTTGTGTGCGCGTTAGCTAGGCAAGAGGGACCGGTTTCTCCGGGTTTCGTCGAGCTCGATGTTCCGCCGCCGCGCTCCCTCGCCGCCGGTGAAGTATTGGTGGGGGTCTTGGGTCGGGAGTGGGGGCCTTGAGTTCTGCGGGACATGAGCTCCGTGTTGGTGGCTTCCGTTGGCGTTTTGGCGAACCCGTGGGGATTTCCCCTTTCGTCATCTGCCGCCGCAGGGCTCGACGAGCCCGTGCTAGCGCTCCTCCGCAAGCCGGTGCCTAGGGTGGGTGCCGGTGGTTGCGCGTGAGCTGCCGGCGGCGAGCTACCGCGGCCAGGTGACGCAATTCCGGCGAGTGCGCGTCCTCGTTGTGGCGGCGCCGCTCGTTTCCGTGGTGCCGACATCACGCCGGCATCACGCCGACGTCAGCCCGAGGCCCGTGTGAGGTGGGTTGGTCCATGGCCGGGGATTTGAATCCCGGGTGGACTCGGTCCACGTGCGCCATAGAGTGAAGATGAGAGAGAGAGGCCCGTGGGCCCGGGTCCACAAGACAGTGCGGACCGACAGAATATTCCAGGAGAATATTCTCGTGGAATATCCCCTAGTTTTTCCTTTTTTCGAAATTTCAAAATTTTCATTAATCCTTTTTCCGTTGGAAATTCATATCTTTTTCCTTGGAGCGTCGAGAAAATACGGGGTCGAGTTGCGTTGGATTCGTAGCGACGAGATCTGCGCGTTAGTGTAGTTGTTAGCTATGTTCTAGCGTCGTAAATTTCGTCGTCCGTTTTGTCGTTTCCTTATTTGCCTCGTTTTGCGTGCCTAACCCGTTCGCGCGTTCCGTCCGCCGCAGGACTACGAGGAGTTTTCGCCGGAGCCGCAGATACGAGGAGTTTCCACCCGAGCAGTCGTTCGAGTACCACGACCCCGCCTCGGGACCCGCGTTTCCAAGGCAAGCCACAATCCTTAATCACTCTTGCTCCTATTTAGCAACTTGCATTAATTGACTCATACATATGAACTGTTACTTGCACTTGTAGTATTCCTATGCCATATCATGCTTTCCTTGCCACCGATTGTCATAGGTTGTTTTACTCGTTGCTACTCGCATGCTTAGTGATTGCTTAGTTGCTCAATTGAACCCCACATGGTGATTATACATGTTTTTGTGTTAAATAAATTGTAGGTGCTTCTTAGGTGTCGTGTTTCCGTACTAGATACCATGTACGACTTTGCGGGGGCGAGTGTAGGTGATTAGGTGCGGGAAGACTTTTGGGGAGTCTCCAGCTGGTGATCGCCTCTTGCGGACATAGTTGTGTAGGGACCTTGGGCTATGGGGTCCCTGTTGTGGTGACACTCGTTGTTGAGACCGTGGTTGAGGAGAGGGATTGGTGACTCGCCCCGGCAGCTTGAGGACCGGTTCTTGGTTGCTCGCTCTTTGGTCTACTAGCTTACCACGTGACCCGTATGGGCGCGCTGGATCGAGACGCTTAGCGGAGGACGGGTGGGCCCGCTGTGGTGCGAGTTAGTGTTAGTGGGTTTTTGGAGCTTCGTCTCGACCCATGAGTAGAGGATACCCCACCTGGCCCGTGGTAGACCTTTCACACCTTCGGGACCCTTTTTCGCGTTATGGTTGGGGATCCTAGCCCTAAGGGACGGGCGTCCGCCGCTCAATGCTTTGTTGATTGATCTTGTGACTCGTTGCTGTGCTTTGGCCACGATGGTGGTTGTAGTTATAGTACCTCTTCACGACAGCTTGCTTACTCTCTGCAGCGATATATATATAATCTATACGTATAGCCTAGCCCTCGGGTAAGGGGGTCATACCATTGAGCGACACGCTTGATTAGTTTACTACTTCTCCTCTCGATAGGTGTTTTACTTCCGGCTTCGAGCCGTGGTTCCAGTGAAGGTGTGCTGGACTTAAAATTTGACCCTTGCAGGATTGTGTTGTTTCCTGCAAGGCCAGCTTACAAAATTTAACTAATAATAAAATATGACTCACATGGACTTCAAGAATAATTGCTATAGATGCTGGCCCTCGCCTTCCCTTGAATTTCCCCATCATGCATATATTGTTGCTAGGTAGTTGTGGCTTGTTGAGTATTTTATGTACTTACGGCTTTTCCATTTTGTTTTTCGTACACTCGGTATAGAGGATCCCGCCGAGCCTACCGATGGAGCTGTTGGAGAGGAGTGAAGGTCTCGTCTACACTCGAGTGCTTGTAGGCTTTGGTCTTCATCGCCGTTCTTCATGTGAGACGCTTCCGCTAGTTTACTTCATGTTCTCTCGTTGGCTCTGTGTGCCACGTTCTTTGTATCCATGAGATTCGAGATTGAGATATGTTATTGTTCTATTGGAGATTCAATTATCTTGCCTTGCATTTATTCTTTTCTATGGTTTTATGATGCTAATTGTGTTGGATGTACGTGTCACACTCCCGTGAGTGGCATTGAGGTACAAAGGCACGGTCTTCACCATCCGGTGAAAATCGGGCTGTTACAATGGTCACTTTATGCCCGCTACTAGGAGGACAAAAATAGTGGCGGTCACCTTATTTCCGCTACTATCCTTAACCGTTATATCAAAAATTAACAACCAAGATTCACTCTACTTATATCTTCACCCTAACTCTAGCATATAAAAGCAACCTTCCTCTCCCTCACCCACCACACCTCTCTCTCTCTCTCTCTCTCTCTCTCTCTCTCTCTCTGATCTGCTCTGTCCCCTCACTCCCTGCGATGCCAGTCCCGGCCCCTCCCACCGATCCACTGTCACCCACCCTCTCCATGCGGCAAGGATCGACGTGGTCCACAAGTTTGAAAATGTAACAAAAAAGTGTACACATGTAAGAGCATCTCCAATTGTTCCCTAAATGAGGTTGCTAAAACGGAATTTAGGATATAATTAGTAAAAACATTCTCCAACGGTTCTTTAAATGAGGTTGCTAAATTTACTAGCTCTCAAGCCCAACCCATATAGCCGGGAGGTTGCTACATTTGGCAACCTGATTCTCACTACCGAAAGAATATTTAAACTATTTAGGAAATAATTATTAAAAAATGTTGGAGTGTTTACAGAACGGAACAGAGGAGAAAGATGACCAATGCCAGCCGCCGCGAAAGACGGGGGCTCCCCGTGCCTACAATGTCGCTTCCACTTCATGCCCCGTACGACACCCCGGCAAGCCTATAGTCTCTCGTCGATTCAAGCATGGAAGCTACGACATGGTTGGGCCACGACAACGACAGGAAATTCCCTAGATCCGATATCTCCGACCATCTCTCTGCCGTGACGGACCATTCGCTCATCCGCATGATTTTTTGGAAGCCAACATCTATCAGTTTAACAGAAACTGCTGTAAATTCAAAGACACATCCAAGGTGAATCCATTCAAATATTATTATTCCTACATTAACGAATCAGAAGAGGGGACAAATCTAACAGGCACACGTAGGAATAAGCATGTGTGTGTGTGTGGGGCCGGAGGGGTGTGGGGGGAGTAACTCGACGAAGGGATGAGGAGGGCGCCAAGTCAAGTCAGGAAAGAAATGAGGCGCGATTCGTTGAAGGAATGTAAAGGGATAAAGGCTTATGATTGTGAGTCCGTGGTGAGCTACAGAGGTGAGAAGGAAGGAATAAGTTCATATTCGATGGATTGGATGCGTGCAACATCCGAAGCTGAGGAGAGGAAACGTGACCATCTTGCGATTGGATGGGAAAATTGACAGAAATGTGGTCTGTTTTTAGCCAATAAATATTTAGCAATCACATTAGAAAAATTGAAAATATCTCCTAGAGCTCCTTGTACAGCTTGTTCGAAAACCCGTCGTTGGACCTAATTCAACGCTCTTTGTTTTTCAAAATAAAGGGTTTGAATTTTAGAATTTTCTAATTGTTCTAAACTCATAGAAGTAGCATTAATCAAATTTACTTTTCTCATTCTGTCTCGGAGTATCCATTCATCGATACCCATCCGTGTCTAGTTCGACTTTCCGTAATCCAAGTTGAGCTTTTTTGAGTGGTTCTACTCACACGAGCTCATATCCTTTCTTTTTTATCAATTGCTAATTATGATCTTCTTCCTAATCTAATATTATAGTCCTAGTGTATATAGAAATTCCCATATGGTCTAATTCAGAAGCGGTAGTAAAAAATACCAGGATTTAGCAATATTGGATTGATCATAACTTGGTATATTCCATTTATTATAAAGGTTCCTAAGGAATTCATTATCGGAATGTTTCCAATAGAAATGATTTGCATTTGCACATCGAAACCAAATATTAGTGTTGAGACACGGGTTTTTGTTTCATTTCATTAGGCTGCTTCTTCCCCTACCAACCATGGCTCGAGTTCGACCACGCCGCCTTCTCCGTCGGGCTTCCATAGCTAACCCCCTCCTACAACACCTCGCTAGAAAGCACCGATGCCTTCCTCCACCACCCAAAAGCAGGCTCTCCGCCTCCCTGCAATGTCGCCGCGGAAGATGGGAGGTCTCCCGAGCGCTCCCACTTTATGCCTCATATAACACCTCGGCAAGCCAATTCGCTCCCGTTGAAGCCAGTAGGGAGGCCGTAGTGTCGTCGATCTAGGACAAGGACTCGAAGCTCCCTAGATTCAATATCTCCGACCACCTCTCCGTCGTGATGGCCCCTTTACTCGTTCGCGTCATGCTCCACGACGCGATATCCGATCTCGTTTGTACGACCATGGTTTTGCCTTCGTCTTGGTGGCCATGTGCAATGATTTCCTGGAGTTGGAGAGGGTGTAGAAGTTGGTGGTGTTCGCCTTAAAAGGTAAGGACATCATCAACGGTCGCAGCGGGCATGACCGCATCTCGTTCCATGTTGTCTCCGATCACCGCCTCACCCACTCCGACCCATAGAATCACTCCTCCTCCTCCACCGGGTCGCCGCTACTAACTCCCCTAACCCCACCTCACTGGTAAGAATCAATGGCTTCCTCCCCCATCACCCCAAAGCACCCTCTCCACCTCTCTACAATGTCGCTACCACCACTAACCATAGAGCCTCCTTGGCACCATCGGGTAAGAAACAGCTCTTTCTTTTACATGTAAAATGGCATTGTAGGTAAGCAATATCCACTAAAGTTGTATTATTTATCATATGTTTTTAAATAAATATTATTCTATTACATAATTTTATATTTTATATTAAGTTCATGAATATATCGATAAAGTTTTATGTCGAGTATTAAAATCAAATAAAATGTATACATTATGAAATTGTTCTATTAATAATAGTCTCTACAGTATATCTTACAAATCGATTCTTAATAAGAAAACATAGAAGTTTTATTTTATTTTATTATTTGTATGTATAATATAGAAAGCTATACAAGCAACAATCCACTATATTCTTGTCAAGGTTTAACTCGGCGAGTAAACTATACGGCCCCACACGGATTAGGAACTCGATGGTGCAACACAAGAAGATACAAGGATTTAGACAGGTTCATGCCCCCTCAATCGAGAGTAATAACCATACGTTCCGTATGAATTGATTGTCTTAGCAGATTAAAATTTTTAAAAATTGTATTGACTTGCGAGTCGATCATGTTGTCTGGGATTTGCTTTTTGATGAGGACGCTGAGGGGGACATCTCGTTATAAGGAGGAAGCGGCCTGTTCGTGGACTCCGCCACGGAGTCGCAACGCGGACGCATTGGATATTTATTCAATTCACACCGTACTTATTATGGTTTTGGTTTGAGGCATACATGGCGTACACGATGGACGTTTTCATCAAACTTATTTAGTAGAGATCATCAAACTTATTAAGTAGTAGAGATAGAGATATATATAAGTGACTTTTTCTTGCGGACGCTCCATTGCTTCATGTGCATAAAGTCATGCTTTCAACATACAAGAGAGATTTTATAGTCATAACCGACTAAAAGATCATCAGCCTAAAAATTACGCCGATCGCATGGATTAACCAAGCTTTCTTGGAACAAAAGGGGTACGAATTTCTTGTCTCCGCTGACGTTGCTCCCCAACCGGTAAATCGTCTGGATCTCTTTAGTACTTGGGTCATAGTAGCCCAACGCCCTCCCCGTGCTTAGCAGAATCTTTCCACTCATGGGATCCACGGCCAACGGTATTGTCACGTAAGTAGAGTACTCCGGTAAGAATCTCCCGAGCTCTATATGACATTTCGAGGACCAAGAGCCCGTGGCTTCCATCGCCCATATCTCGATGCTGTTGGTGCTATGACAAGAGTGTGCCACGCAGAGCACCTCTTGGAGCTCGAGGATGGACGACGCAGAGTCTCTCCAATTGTCATTCTTGAGCGGCGGCCCATGCAAGACCTCGAATTCGCGTGTGCAGAGATCTAGCATGACGATTTCTTGATGTGGTGATCTTTGCCCGAGTTGGGTATCGACCATCCAATAAAGTTTACCGTTAACATGGGCAGGTGGCGTGTTGGCTACTGGTCTCGGTGGAGGGTTGTCCATGGCCTCCCAGTACATGTCTTCGACATACCGAAACTCGCAGTCCAACATGTAAGCTCTTGTTTCCAGGTTCCTCTCCATGTAGGTGAGACGTACCAGGACATGCTGCCCCGTCTCATCGTTGTAACCAAAGCCAAGGCGGCCAGTGAACACATCGGCATCTTCATCCGTGAATCTCGCTGACCTCCTTGCAATGTCCTCCTGCAGGGCAATTCCACGTAGCTCCCTCGTAGCGCCGTTACCCAGCCGCAGGGCCTTGTAATAATCGGTGGCAGGATTGCACACAAAATCATAGCCTGTGTAGCTTCCCGCGTTGAGACCATGGCAAGGCTTGGAACAAACAACTACTGCACTGGCGTCTACCACGGGTGGTTCATCTGATGTGCCAATAAAATTCTCTAGGCGTTTAAAACTCCCGTCATTGCCGTCAGTGAACATAACCTGGTGGCTTTTATTATTTGGATTCGCATGGGATAGATGCTGGTCGATAAATATATCATTCGTGATCATTGCACGCCATTCCCTGGATACCTGGCTCAAGCGCCCAACCGTGGATGTTGGAAGCCGAGAGAGAACTTCCCACCACACTAGCGATGAAGGTGATGATAGTAGGGCCTGTATGGTATGGATCGTGGCGTCCACATACTTGATGAGGCTCTCCTGAAAGAATCCCATGGTGGGATAATTGGCATCAGTATTCTGCGCGCCATCTAGCGAGAAGAGAATTTCGGGAACACCACCACTGCCGCTAGGGTGTGCAATAAACACTTGGCATTTGCCGGTGCCGAACATTATCTTCTTGGCATTATTACCACTAGCACTTGGATACATGCCGAGTGGGGCGATCCAGCGAGACCCCAATGATATACGCTCATCTTCCGACATGCTCCCCCAATCGATGCAAATAACTTTCTCCCAGCAGCATCCCGCCTCGTAGTCTCTTAGGAGCCAGATCGTGTACGGAGTTGCTGGCGTTGGGTGGAATTGCCACGACCAGTAAACGCATAAGCAGTTGTCTAGCTCCGTCAAGCTGTAATCATCATTAGCACCTTCTCCCAACCCTTGCGGTGGCATCAAGGCACCAAAGGTCTCATCCCTGACGTTGAAGGTTGTTATGACGCCATCTTCGCCGACGAAATGCAGGTTCCCGTTGCAGAACACAGCCCCGTCCTGTCCTTGCCGTCGGATGCGGATCAAGGGTGGCGCCGTGGCAGCAGGCCTCCAAAACGCAGGCTCGCCAAGAGTGAAGACCTCGCATATTGTTCTTCCACCTGCTGGATCGCCGAGGTGATACATGCGCACCACCTTGTGCCGACCGGTCGTCAAGCAGTATCCCATGCCGTAACAGCAGGTATTTTCGGGTGGTCTCCTGTCAGGGAGGAGCCTCACGGTGTCCCTAGTGGAAGGGTTCCAAACGTAATACGTGTTGTACTCACAGCAGTTCAGGAGGACTAGCCCGTGACAGGAATTGGCGACAGGGGTGATTATTCCTTGTTGGAGGTCGTCCAAGCACGGATTCAAGATCTCTTCCACTATGCCGGAAGCGGAATTTTGACCCTGCATGGTTCAGGCCACCGAACATGCAACCGCCGGATGCTGTTTTTCCGAGATGCGAGCCGGTTGTGGGGCAGTGCTACGTTTCGTATTTGTTACGTGTTCTTTTTCCAGGCGACCGTATTGTTGGTATTGTAAACCAGGCGTGGGGTCCACCAAAGTCACGGGCGTTCCTGTCTTTTGCTCAATCATTCATCGTTTCCTCACGAGCAGCGGCGCATGGAGGAGCAGCGGAGCAGGCTGGCGATTTCCTCATCCTGTTCGCCGGCGTGAAGCATTTTTCCCCACCCCGTTCGCCGTCGCTATCCTCATCCCGTTCCCATCATCATCCCGTTCGTCGTGCCCTTCCGCAACCCGTTTGGCGGCTTGAAACAATTTCTCCCCATCCCCATCCTGTTTTCCACGGATTGGTACATCTGAAGGTAGGATTCTTCGTGGCTTCATAACAATTGATTGACAACTTGTGTTCTCCTGTCTTGGTCATGTTTAATCCATTGCTTTTGGTTCTTCGTTTTTTGGTCAGATGAATTCACGAGGTTCTTCCGGCACCCAGCTGACGAGGACAGCAGCAACGATTTCGTCGTTCCTCCTGAAGATGTTGCGGCAGATCCATGGAAGAAGAATCCCAACCATTGGGTGAGAAGTATAAGGTTCTGTTTCCTGCAACTAGTGTGAAGATCAATTCGGCGTTTTCCTTGAACAAGGCCCATAGTGTTTTCAGCTCTTTTGTTGGTG
This sequence comes from Chloris gayana, assembly GCA_031894775.1. Classification (NCBI taxonomy): domain Eukaryota; kingdom Viridiplantae; phylum Streptophyta; class Magnoliopsida; order Poales; family Poaceae; genus Chloris; species Chloris gayana. The sequence continues at coordinate 36,251 of JAUNZO010003074.1, forward strand.
AGAAAAAAGACCTTCTTAAGTCTATTGGATCTGGCGGGCTGCCTTCACTGCACAACTTTCCTAAGATTTCAAGACAGCTGGCATTTTGGATTCTTCTTAATCTTGACTCAGTGACAGGGCTGTTTTCTTGAGACCTGATATTCGAGTTGAGATTTCTGATTTTGATGTCCACCTGGTTCTTGGTTTACTTTGGAAGCAAGGTGTTTTTGGTTGTCCAGAAATATCAAACTCACGTGCACTCGAGGTTGTTAAGGATATTCTTGGAGTAGGTAAAAACTCTGAGATATCCATGGATTACGTGGAGTCCATTCTTACAAGAGATTATGTTGGGAGAATGAGCACAAAGGAAAAGAATGCCTTCAAAGTTGCTGCAGTTTTGTTTGCAGATGCCTACCTGTTTGCTCCTAAGAGTGGTCCTGCTAAAGTAAACCATTACATCCTGCCATATGTAGCTGATCCGAATTGTATCCAAGAAATAAATTGGTCTCGTTGTCAAAGATGCAAGCTTGAAAGTAAATCAGTGTGCGCTGGAAGCAAAGATGCATATTGTTTTAAGTTGTCTGATACAGAAAGCAACAAAAGATAAAAATTTTCTTGTTGTTCTTAGTAACATGGAATCAACTCCTAGGAGTGATGGGCGAACAGGATCCGAGCCATTGGGTGAGAAGTATAAGATTCTGTCTCCTGCAGCTAGTAATTCATCGTCTGTGGATGGAGCTTTTTTTTTTTTTAACAGCCTGTGGATGAAGCTTGGTGAAGCGGAAGGTTGGTAGCTTTTTTCTTATGAGAAAAGGGCAGGCGCCTTGTCCATTATGTGTGTATTTTTTATCTTTTTATTTCCCTTCCTTATATGCCGTCAAAGGACGGGAGCCGATGGCAGCACAGGTGCGCAAATGGTTTCTCCACCTGGCGATGGTATTGTCATCACTCATCAGTAGTGTTAACCGAAATAAAAAAAATTATCCAAATTGTAGCATGTGCAATATCTGATTCTCATATGTCAGTATGTTCTTTGACTGCAAAAGGATTATCTAGTACTACTGTATTAGAAGAGAAATTGTTTTGAGCATTCTATCCGTAGCTCATGTGGAAGACAAAGGGCAGATAAAACTAGTGAAGCAGTATCCAGTGGCTCGAACACTTAGATGGTGAAGCAGTAAAAATAACTGGAGCTGCGGTAAAAACATCATGTTGCACTGCAGTAAAAACATAATGCAATCCTACAGCAAGGTACAAGAAGGGCATACGAGTATACGACGATTATCATTTGACCAGATGTTATAATCAAATGAAAAGCAGTTATACTAATTAACACATCATATGAATTAAGCTGAAGTGAAGTAGGAATTGTTAGTAAAGCATTAAGTAATAATTTGGTAGCATAAAAAATAGCAATGCCTCTATGTGGCTAGAAAGGAATTTGGTAGCATGAAAAGTTCATGAACATTAAAACCAATTAATACTTTTTTGTTAAGAGGGTTACAAAGTTAGTGGATCTACTAACCCTAATTTAGAAGACGATGCTTATCAAGTATAAAATATTTTGGAAAAAGTTGACCGGGCAAACCAGTGAGATGGAATCATTAAATTAGCGAATAAAATGTTGCAGTATAAAATAAATATTTTGAAAAAGCACATTGAACACTAACGTCGGATGCAAAGGATATAATAAGAGAGAGAGAGAGAGAGAGAGAGAGAGAGAGAGAGAGAGAGAGAGAGAGAGAGAGAGAGAGAGGATGTCAGGTCAAGAGATAAAAAACAAATCATCATTGGCATACATCATTTGGTAGCTAAAATACTAGCAAGACTACCAATTTATAGTGAAGATGTCATCTAGCAATATATTAAGGGCTTTAAATTTAATTAACATGGTAGCTAAAACCACATTGAAATACAATAAAAAATTAAGTGTTGCAACTGTAGATCTTAAATGCTTAATTGAATGTCAATGTTCAAATCTAGTTGTACTGTTTCGTAATACGTACACATGATCAGTAGTAATTGTTTTATGCACTAAATTGTAACTGTTTTAAAGCGGCCCTAGTTTTTCTTGGAAAAAGTTCATTTACTACCTCAAAATTCACTTTATCCAGTTTAGTTTACACCTAAAACAATTTAAATAGGAGCTATTTACTCCTTTATGCAATTTGTAAGGCTTTGAATTTGAAGCTAAAGTTTTGATAGCATCTATCGTCACTCAAAATTCAAGTTTAAAATTTAAATCATATAGAGGGAAATAAAAAAGATAAATTACCTATATGACTAACTTACACCAACGTAAATTGTTTTAGGTAGTAAAATAAGCCAAAATTCTATTCGGTACTAAGTGAATTGTTCTAGATAAATTAGACTTTTCTCCTTTTTTGTGAATGCAAACTAGGATCTAAAATGTTCTCAAGCAAGACCAGATACTCGGTAAAACCAGTACGGTGAAAACAGTACTGAGGTAAAAAGCACATTATTACTCCGGTTTTACAGTCAGCGTGTTGGGGGACAGCGATGATCATGTATGAACAACACGGGTGCTTGTATGTGGTGTGCAAGACGTATGGACAAAAACAAATCGGGTGCACTTATGTAGACAAGATGTTTCATACTCCTTCTGTCTCATTGAAAGTGTCGTTTTTGACTTTTCAGATTTCACGTTTGATCGTTTGTCTTATTCAAAAATTTATAAAATGCTAAAATAAATATATTATTACTAAAGTATCACTAATGATAAATTAAGTTAAAAAAAATAAATAGTATTTACATAAATTTTTTAAATAAGACTGAACAATCAAAGGACAATATCTAAAAGTCTAAAACGACATTTTCAATGGGACGGAGGGAGTACAAGATTCTGGTCATGAACCAGCAATAGAATAGACAGACAACTCAGTGGTATTTACAATAGTATTGTTTGAACACTGTTACAAGTGGTACTTTGCAATCAGAGTTTGCCATCAGTTGCTGTTAATGGCAGCAGCTGCTGTCTAAAATATTTGGGTTTCCAGCTTACCCAGAAAATTTCAATAGGGTCCTCGTTTATGGAATATATAAGAATAGTAAGATAGCCTATTTTCCAAATTTTGCCTGATGAGGCAAAAATGTTGGTGCCAACTAAGCTTCAATATTTTGTTTTTTTTTTCGAGTAATTCGGGCGGCCAGGGATCCCCACCTACTCTTTCTCTATTGATAATCAAAGGAGCAAATATGCTAGTACAAAGTAGCTTCAATATTTTGTCAAAATGTGTAATTGTAATTAAGATGAAATGAACAAAATGCACAAATAATTATCATCTAGTTTATTTAACAAATGCTACCAATGTTTGATAGAATATCTGAAGTGTTGCATCGAGTGATAGAGTTCTACAATGATGTGTGTTCATCCAAAAGTTTGATATTTCTTTTCGTGTTTGGTGTATTTTGGGACAGCTAGACTGAAAGACAGTGAATCGTGTGCAAACAGTTGGACTGAAGTTGTGATGCACATAAAAGAAAAGAGCCTCCCTATTGCCTATTGTTGCTAACATATAAATAGTGAACCCCTACTTCAAATCTAGTAAACTGCAAAGGAAGTGTTTTATTATCCTTATCGGAACAATAACATCTCACAGTCAATCTCCATTGAAAGTTTCAGCTTTTTAACCACCGATGTCAGCATAATAAAGTAACAAGGCACACAAGGCACCTCATGAAAAATTGTACAACATATGAAAAATATATTCATGTTAGTAGAAATTAAAAAATAGGAAATTTGCAAAAAAACATCAACTCCAATCTATCCGGCAAGACCACAATATTGTTCTTCTATTCTGACATGCCGATGGACTGGCTGGCTACTAGAAGCAGTTCGCAAGCAAGAAACCAAAAAGACTCTGCCGATCTTGCTTTGCTTTCCTACAACTTGTTTGAAAGCTTCCGCGTATGCTGTATGCACACCTGAGTGTACTGCGATTGAGGAAGAGCAAACCAAAAAGATCCCAAACCCAAGTCAACTACGAACTAGTACTCCAACACAATACCTTGGATTAAGCCAGGGAAGAGATGAGCTCCAGATGCAAATCCACCGGCGCCATTGAATGGGATAACTCCAGAAGGATAAATCACTCACTTTTTTAAATGATGAGTAGGAATCCACCGGCTCGTGAGGGTGGGAAACAAGTTGAGTAGACGGCGCAAGTGCTTGGGGTGCGAACGGTGGCGGCGGCGCGCGACGGTGGGCAACAACTTGAGGAAGAGCCGCAGCGACCGGGAAACCGAACTGTGGCGGCAGCGCTGCGGCTGCGGATGGGGCCGGTGGCGGCGGTGCTGCGGCAGCGGATGGGGCCGGTGGCAGATGAGAATGGCGGTGGCGGCGCGCGAGGGTGAACATCACGGTTGGATCGGAGAAGAAAGGGATGCCGGGCAGGGGAAGGAGGAGTGCAGCGCGATATTCCTTGCCTGCCAGGTCCCACCAACATACAGTACGTATACAGTGTCAATGTATTCTGAAATCGTATTGCTGCTCGGAGCCTCATAATGATAAGTGGTCCTCACTGGCACAAATCTCAATAAAGAGGCATCCAAGGGCTGCATGTGTAGGGGCCTGAGCCATGCATGGTTTTTTTAACATTCCGCCACTATGCCGTCGCCATTGGGCTGCCAGGCGTAGAAAGGTTGGCAGGTCCCTTCTGGCCTGCTGACAAACAATCTTCGGTTGTCGCGGCTGCCGGCTCGCTTTGAATGAAGGCCACGGAAGGCAGAGGAGGACGTTATCAATTGGTGCCATGACCGTGAAAGGCACTCGAAGCGGCGGAGAGACTTGGCCGGCAGGTGGCTGAAGATCTCCTCCACCAGCTCGTCGGGTAGCACAGGGGTGTCCTGCTGGAGCCTATTACCCGCGGTATCCATGACGTCGTTCTCGCGGAATTGCTTCGGCTGGCTCCGCTTAAATCGCGGTGCGGGTCCGTCTTGTACTCTTCTGTTCTAGTCCGATCCCAAGAAAAACCTGCAGATTTAGGATAGAGAAGCGGCCCTGTTGTTGTCCGAGTCGTATTCGTGCCAGTCGATCGTCGTACAAGTAGAAAAGCAGGCCGCATTGACAGAGGCTTGGGCCCAAAGGTCAGCCTCATATCCGGTTCCGAATCCCCACATCCAAGCAGGTTCCAAAGCCCGCGTAGCGATCGTTCATGTTCTCCGCGGCGCACGTCAAAGGCAATCTTTTCTACTTTCTAGGGGCAGAGATCGAGCTGGAGACCGGAGCCCGAAGAGACTACGCGCCCCGCCTCTCCGGTGTGCTGGGAGCAGGCCGCGGTCGCAGCCGGCGGTGAGGCGCTGCGCCGCCTGCCTTCTGTGCCCGAGGAGCAGGTGGCCGTGGGCCAGCGAGGAGTCGCCTAGAGTAGAGGACGACGAGCGAGGAGGCCTTTGAGCTAGAGGACGCGCTCACCGACGAGCAGCTCCGGGAGGTAGTGTCCCCAAGAGCCCCCACGTTCTTGTTACCTATCCCCACTAGTCCACGTACTACGGTTGCCTGTTGGAGTGCTCGCACGTACTGGAATTCAGTTCCTGGTACTGAAATTATGACATTCATGTTGAATTGGTTGCTTCATCCATGCGTTCAGGTGTTTGGATGAGTTTGGAAGTGGGAAATCGAGGGGAGTGAGAAGGAGTGCTTGGGTGAGTTTGGGAGTATATTTCGAAGTGGGGGAGTTGCCAACCGGCTAAAGGAGGAAGGGACCTCCTTTTATAGTCGGGACAACAAAAAGAGCCGTTGAGCTCGATCTAGGTCGGACTTTGTCCGACGGGGGTCGGACATTGTCCGACGGAAGTGGCAGAGGCTCGTGGTCCGATAGAATAATCCGGTGAGGCCCGGATTTTGTCCGACAGGAAGTATCGGACATTGTCCGATGGCTATCGGATTTTGTCCGATCAAGGTCAGTACTTAGAAATTTTCTCGAGATTTGTCCGATGCTCAGGATAATGTCCGATGTGCTTAGGATAATGTCCGATGGGAGAAAATCTGATGGTCTTAGGATAATGTCCGATGGATCCAAAACTTAGAGATTTTTCGGAGTGTGCAACATTCTCGTGATCCGATGGAAAAATCCGATGGGTTTAGGACATTATCCGATGGATCAATACTTAGTGAATTTTCTCGGGTGTGCACGGTCCCGTGATCCGAAGGAAAAATCCAATAGCCTTAGGACATTGTCCGAAGGCTTTGAATCCGAGTTGGTATTTTTTTTTTGGATTTTGATAAGAAATTTGCATTTGGTTTCTCCGACACTTATTCTTGTGTGTCCCTCTTGATAGTACGGTGTTCCTATACTCAAGATCAAAAGAAAAAACTATTTGGTCTTCATCTTGAGCAATTCCTTTCCTTTTTCCAAGATATTCAATTTTGTTGGCTTTTCACATGACCTTTCTTTTAGACCTTGCTCTCAAATTCGTCAATTGACATTCACTCGCGTACTTGCTCATTGGAAATATTAGTCCATTTTAATTGTATTGACGTCAATCACTCAAAACCATAATTAGGGGCCTAGATGCACTTTCACCACTATATCATATTACTTATTAACTAAACCGCACAAAATAAATTTTCTCTCGTTGGTGACTACATATAAATACAAACATTTAGCTTGATAATTTTTGCTTCATCCCATTGATATCCCTCTTCAAAATAAAATAGAATGATTATTGTCTAGAAAAAGTAGAAATTTTCTTAAATAGTTTATTATATAGACCCACCATTTCGTAGATTTGATCTTTCGAGAAAATAGCAAGCATTTTGCCAATCCCGCGGCATCGCACGGGACTACCACCAGTTATTACTAATAAATTAAGAAGAATAAAGTTCATGGCCGGTCTTTAAACTTGTCTTGTTGTATCATCTAGGTTCCTATATTCTCAAATTGCATTTCTAACTTTTTAAACTTAGCTCCGGTGTCATTTAATCCCTATACTCTCGATATGTAAATATAGGTCCCTAAACATGGCTTCGAGTATCATTTATATTCTACAAGTGTAGTGTTATCGTAATGGATTAGTCAATCACACAAACCTTGCCCGAATATAGTTTACTTCTACTACATTTATAACCACTTAGCCCATCGCACTCAATGCCCAACCTTAAGGAATTACAAACTATATTTTGGTTCCCTAACTCTATCTTTAAAATTATCCGGTGAGCCACCGATTTTCATGACCGGAGCAGGAGTTGTTGGATCGTGAGGGTACAATCCATGTGGCAATAAGGCCACGGAATTCTCCGACGAGATTGAATGTTGATGGAAAAGTGGCATTTCCGTTCATTTAGCTATAATTTATATCTATGAAGAATAAAATACAATCAATTTATTTGGAAAACGATATGTTTTGAAAGTATGGGACCTTAATGACACCTGAAGCCAAGTTTGAAGAGCTAGATTTTCATTTTGAAAGTAAAAGGACCTAAATAACATCCGAAGCTATGTTTGAGGAGTTAGAAATGAAGTTTGAGAGTATAGGGACCTAGATAATACAAGTGAGACAAGTTTAAAGACCGGTCATGAACTTTACTCAATAAAGAATATAACCAAATAATGATTGTTATCCCCCTCGTCCTCATCCCTTCAACCAAACAAAAAACAGGAATAACTATATCTATCGAAGCAAAGACTCGACGGATGAGCTCATCCAAAATATCATAAATGATTGTGTCCCGTTCCTTCTTGACGTTCAACCAAGCAGACCAACACAACCCTGTAGTAACACCAACCCCACCCGATTCGGCAGTTCCTTGCAAAGGGTACCATATCACTTAGGGTGCGTTCGTTTCCAGCCCTCTAAAAATTAGACGGGTCACATCAAAGAGAATCTTACTATTTAGTAGTATTTTTATTAATTTAATGACAAAACCTATGTCACGACCCCCTCTAATTTATGAGACGAATCTAATGATCATAATTAATCTATGTTTTGCTACAGTAATGCTACAGTAAACATCTTCTAATCACACCTTAATTACACTCGTTGGATTCGTCTCGCGAATTAGATAGGGGGTCTGCAATTAGTTTTGAGATTAGACTTTATTTAAGTACTCCAAAATGACAAAATTCTCTTTGATGTGACCCCTCTAAAAATTATATGGGTGGAAACGAACGCACCCTTAATTGCAGTCCATGCGTCCAGAAAGCCCTGCAACTGCGCAAGCGAGCGCCTCGACAAGTCGACCTCAAATGTAATGGAACAACTGGGATCCTCACCATGTGAAGCAGGCCAATCAGAGGGTGGCCACCATGCCGTCCCGCTCATGCAGTGGCGCCCAATTTACCTTGGATCAGATACGGATCTTCCAATAGAGCATGGTAAGGCGGTCAAGTGTACGGGCAGACAAGTGCCTTCAAGTGCTAGGAAATGTTGTCAGATCTTGTAAGAGCAACCACAATGTTGCTGAAAAGTGGTTAATGGACAATAAAATATAATTCAACCAATCTATAAACATTGTGCAAGTGATCTATAGTTGGTCTATAAACTTCTAGTCGACTGTGGACCATCTTTAAGGAGTAAAAAATTATTTTCTCGTCGCTCAAACAGGCAGTTGTGCGTGGGATGGCGTGAGAGTGGTTCCATTTGGGTGATTTTTTTTATTCTAATCAAGCCCACCCCTATTTCTCACCGTTGTGACAATGTCCATAGCTATGGACTGCTGACTTTGGGCTCACTCATATTGACAGGTTTGCAGCACATTACTGTCGCCCTAAGCTCATGAACCTGAACTGGATCTGCTTCCAAAATGCCCTCAATACATCTGATATTGTACTTCCTTAACATATAAATGCAGATACCGGTTACAGTAAAAAAAGAAATCGATGAGTATTGCAACATCTCTTCTTTGAGTGACTGAAGTGCGTAAAATTCTGCTGAACCCAAGTTGCTTCCTGTATTTGCATCCTTGCATCCTGTAATTATGTCAAGACATCAGCATTCCATGCGTGTCAAACAGAGGCAAACGCTCTGAACAACTTCACAGAGCATGATAACATTAAATTTCTGGTCAACATAAGCACAGCCAAGACATCATTTTTAGTCATACCCATAGGCAACACATACACAGTTTCGACACTCGATTAACTATTAACATGAAGTACAATTTTATGTGACGACAAGATAGTCAAGCAACGTTCAGCAGGTTAACAAAAATTGCTATGAGGTCTGAACAACACTCCACAAGTTAACTCTGCTTTAAGGATCGAATAATTGATTGCTGTCATTTGCCAACACAGCAGGCTAGAAATTACACAACAATAGCCAACACGAATGCCTTAGTAACGGTATTTGGTAGAGTAGTCCTTTGGAGCAATCACAAGACCACGACCCTTGCGGGCACCCCTGTAGACAGTTTCCACGATGTCGATGAACTCCTGCTTGTCCTTCAAGGCCCAGTTGATCTTGTTATTGTTTCCTGTCCCAAGATCAATCATGATATGCTTGTTCCGGAAGAAGAACATCACCGTTGATGGATCATACAGCTCGTACATGGTGTTGAAGTCAGGAACTTCAGTGATGTCAACGAGGTAGATGACGGCAAAGTTCTTTATTGTCTCTGCAACTGCTGCAAGCACTTCATCCATCTGATCGTAAAAGCAAAAAAAAAGGAGTCTCAAGTCAAAACAATGCAAAATAAAGCAGTACAAAAATTCAGTAGAATCACAGAATAAGACACATTCAAAGTGCAAATAAAGCATACAGAAAGCTTTGGAACAAAATTAATAAACACATTTTTCATAAAGCACTCAATACAGGACCTAATTCACCAGGATGGTAGAGAAATGGTGGCAAAATTCTCGAATACAAAAATATGAATCAGCAACATGGAAGTGGTACCAAACATATAATCTAGATATCCCATAACTAATAAGTACTCAATCATAGCTAACTAGCTATTATTATGGAGATCAGGCTTAACAACCTTCCAAATCAGCAAAATAACAGCAGTTATAATCCTCTTGAACCAGCAAGCACAATAGTTTATTGAATATGACTAACCCTAAGTGATCTATCCACATAGGTCTACTGTTAATAATCTTTACGAGTTCCACGAATCTGTAACGACTCTCACACATTCAACACCCCGCCAATTATGTCAGATCAAGAATTCACCCCAAAAGACTAAAGAGGAGGCTCATGATACCATGAGTCCATAATGTAATCCAACCAAGGGGGTGCACAGAGCAAGTATAGCTAAAGAGGCATATCAAGAAATGCTATTTAGTTGTAATACTTTGGCGAGTACAATTTGCCTCTATGGAACACCCACTTTAGCACACAAACTCTATCTTCGTTGATGAAAGCAAACCTACAGAGGGATAAGTAAAATCTTCCTTCTCTGTTAAAACATTGGCCTCAGAAGTTAAATTCGCCCTCTCTGTTGTTGCAACATTGGCCTCACAGACTATACCAGGATAATAGAAAAGTTGAAGATAACATAACCTAAAATTGTGCAGGTACAAACCAAACGGGAGCAACGCAGCTGCTAGATGGTCTCAAAAAAAAAACACGCAGGTGCTAGTGCTAGGTGGGTGAATTTGGTATGATCTATTTGTGCACAAACTTTGTTCAGCTACATAGTACTGCTACCCCTCTTATCTTCTGCCTACCCATCAGTCCGATAATATAAGAACAACAATCCTTGCTCAACCTTGCTAAATCAGCAACATGGAATTGCTATTAAAAGATCCCAAAACATCATCAAGTTATCCATAAGCCCATAACAAATACTAATACAACTTGACCTTCTAATTACCATGGAGACCAGGATAAAGAACCTCAAATCGGCATAATCAGTACAATTAATAATCCTCTTGCATCAGGAAGCGGAATAGTTTATGACTAACCCTCAAATGATCTATCCACGAATGTCTACTGTATCTTAATGTCTACTGTATCTTAATTCAGCTTCGCAAATATGCAAGGAGTCACACAAGTTTAGTATCCCAACAATGATGTCAGGTAGAGAATTTGCCCGACAAGACTGAAGTAGAGGTTTCCATGATACTGAGGGCATAATGCCGTCCAGACAAGAGGATACACAGAGCGAGGACAACTAAAAGGGAAGATTGACTAATGTGATTCATTTTCGTCAAACAACAATGGTAACACTTGGGACGATAGAATTTACATCTATGTAACACCCGATTTAGCACACAGACTCCATTTTTGTTGAAGAAAACTAACCCACAGAGTGTAACACCCGAGTTAGCACACAAACTCCATTTTTGTTGAATAAAACTAACCCACAGAGGGATAAGCTAAATACACCCTCTGTTCAAACTTTAGATTTACACTATACCGGGATAATAGATAGACTAGCAAAGGAACTGGAAGTAATGCAGGTGCTAAGTGGATGAGGTAGGCATGAACTGTCCTACCCATCAGTACTATAATAACAAATAATCCTTGCTCGAGCTTGCTAAATAACAGTAAAATGGCTGAAGTTCACTTGCATCAGTAATCGGTATCATTAACCAATTTCCTAAACCTCATACTCTCTACAACAACCCCTCGATCCCAATTTCACCAATCCAGCATCAGGTCCAAAATTGAACACACACGACCAGCTCAACCGTATCCTTCAATTCGCCCCCACACGAAATCGCACTAGACATCCAATTTCAGATATCAACGATTAGCCGGAGCTGTGGGGTCGTTACCTGCATGCAAGTCTCGTCCCAATCGTGGCCGAAGCGGATGATGACGAGGCGCTCCTCCTCGGCGAGGATGGCCTGGTCCACCGCCCACCCCGAGTGCAGATGCGGCAGCAGGTACGACATCTTCGCTTCCCTACCCTCGCCGGCGGCGGCGCTTCTCCTCTCGGCTTCCGCGAGCGCCTGATTTCAGAGAGAAATTTCGGCGAAACGGGCAGACGGATTTTCCTTTTGGATGCATGTTTATTTACGGCCGAATCGGATTCTGGAAACCGGTCGAAAGTTCCATCGCACTACCGACGGTGCGACGGAGTACCGACGCGGGCGTTGGACCATTTGGGCTGCATAGAGACATGGGCTCTCGGCATATGTGGCCCCCTACGAACTTGCTCTGTTATCGTGGTCACGAATTTATTTTTTAAAATAATCATTTTTAATCTAAAATTTAAAAAAAACTGTCTCAAACTAAATTTTCAAAATCTAGACGTTTTTGTCACGCCATTCTATATGGCGTGATTCCTAAATAAATCACGTCATATCATATGGCGTGATTGGGTCCACGTCGAGCATCGAACGGCACGTCGGATTTTAGCGTAGGTCGAGGTTGACCATAATCACGCCAATTTATATGGCGTGATTAGTAATCCATTTGGCGTGATTAATACATGTATCACGCCGTATGAAGTGGCGTGAGTGAGACTCTCTCCAAAATGTCACTTTCAGATTATGTCACTCACATCATGAAGGTAAATTTTTTAAAAAACTCTATAACGTCTATATACATTGTCCGATTTGAATTTCGATTTCACCATTATATTCTACGCGACGAAACAAACAAAACTAGATCTCACTTGCATATGTTTCAAAGACTTTTTTAATAACCTAAATTTCACCATATATGCTCGTAGTAATTTAGATTATGAAAAAAAACTTTGAAACATATGCAAGTGGGATCTAGTTTTGTTCGTTTAGTCGCGTAGAATATAATGGTGAAATCGGAATTCAAATCGGACAATGTATATAGACGTTATAGAGTTTTTTAAAAAATTTACCTTCATGATGTGAGTGACATCATCTGAAAGTGACATTTTGAGAGAGAGAGTGTCACTCACGCCACTTCATATGGCGTGATACATGTATCTAATCACGCCAAATGGAATGGCATGATTAAGTTGTTCTCTATTTCCGTCCCTCCTGCGCAAAAATTACTTAAGTCATAATCACGCCAAACGATCCGGCGTAATTGAACTACTAATCACGCCGTATAGATTGGCGTGATTGGAGTCAACCTCGATCTACGCTAAAATCCGACGTGGCGTTCGACGCCGACGTGGACGCAATCACGCCATATCGTATGACGTGATTCATTCGAGAATCACGCCATACCATATGGCGTGATAAAAACGTCTAGATACTAAAATTTTAGTTTGAGACAGTTTTTTTTAGAATTTTAGATTAATAACGATTATTTAAAAAAAAGTTCTCATGGTCACACCTCGCGCAACGCGAAAGGTGTGCGAGGTAAACCAACGCATGGTACATACATGGATTCGTATATACCCCTGCACCCGCTCGTTGAGTACTCTATTTGTGTTACTACTGAGCTTTTGATTTGTGAGGCCATTGTGACATTGGATGATCCAACAGAGCGGTGTTCTATCAGTGCTTCCTGGTGAGGTCTCTCTACCTATTGCTCTAGGTTCGTTTTCTCAGATATGTGATTGCCACTTTCATTACTCGACCTTCTTGTTTTCTCTTGGAATTTATTAGCTAGCCTCGTGTTCTTCTATTAAAAAGATGGATTGTTTTTGCTTTTGTTTCTTCCGTTTGGTTTCTTTTCTAAAAATTTTTCCCTTATGTTCCTGATGAAGTAATTTAAGTTGCTTAACTGCACGCTTCTTCAGATCACAGAGATATTTATCCCTCGGTGGCGCATCACGCCATCGGCTGCTTCGAGAATGCCTACGCCGTTCCAGAGCACCGTGCCCCAGGTTATCAAGATCGAAGATGAAGGCAACAGTGCCCCGCACAATCAGGGCTTCAACGAGCAGGAGCTGATGGATATGTTCAGGAAGGGCGTGCAGCGCCGTCTCGAGCTAAGGAAGAACCAATGCCAGTACAACACCTCCGGCAGCGCTATTCCTGTACCGGTGAGCCACTAACCCATTACTTCCTCCATTCCGTACAAGCATGTGGGTTTGGATGCTGAAGTCATTTGAGTTTTCCATGAGTGCTTGCAATGACATGGTTAAAGATGCAGTGACGTCAGCTAATTAGTACTGCTGCTAGTGTATCTATTGTCGTGAAACTATGTGTCCAACTGAAGGATAGCTCAAACACAGAACAGTGTCCAGTAGTACTCAGCAGTACGTAGCAGTTTTTTATGAACCAACAATAGCGTAGTTCTCAAGCTGGTTCAGAGAAATTGTTTAGTCTGCAGAAACTGCATTTGTTTCACTCTAACCTTCATGCGCATTTTATGTATAATCTCTCAATGGCACATGCAACATCTAGAATCCTTATGTTTCTTTTTTGCAAATAGTTGTAGATTAAATTGGTAGACAACTGTATTCTTCAGCATGCATCTTCAGTTCTCTTTCAGTGCAAACCTGAAAACATGGTTTAGATGTGTCTCGTAATGTTATCCCGCCACAAATTATAATTCACAATTGAGTGGTAGCATTATCCTCTACATGCATCTGCTGTCTGTTAGTACAGTACAAATTTCATCCTGTCACTGTCAGAATAGAAACATCACAATTCCTTCCTCCTGCATTGCTTTCCTCCTTCGGAGGAAAACCAATTCGCAATGCAGACTTTTTAATAACTGTATGACGAAGTTTCGAAAGATGGCGTAAGTTCTAGTGCAAACCAACTTGCAATGCATCCATTGATTGGTAGCTTGATATCTGTATTCACTTTTATGTTCCTTGCAATGCAGACATTTAACTCTTTCCATCATGTACTGCTATGTCCGTTTCAGCTACAACAACTGCCGCCTCCACCTCCGCTTCCACCTCCACATGCACCTTTACCACCACCGCCGGCGCCCGCATGGCCGAAGAGGCTGCCAGTCGGACCGCCTCCGGGGCTCGCCGGTGTTCACCAGCCGCCGCAGAAGCAGCACCAGCGGAAGCCGCCGTGGCAGAGGGCGCCGCAACCTCCGCAACCGGCAGGGAACGCTCCTCGCCTCCCGGGACCGCCCGGCCCGCCGCCCGTGAACATGCAAGCGGCGCCGGCGCAGCACACTCAAAACGCTCACCGCGCCGGGGGCCCACCCGGGCCGCCTCCGACCAACGCCAGCCTCGTGGTGCCACCCGCGAGACCGAAGCCGCCGCACCCGGCGTCGAAGAAGAAGCCCAGCGTGGCGTGCAGCGTGTGCGGGGTGCTGTGCATGACGACGCGGCACCTCAGGGACCACGAGCAGGGGAGGAAGCACCGGAACAGGGTGGCGTGCCTCGCCGGGCAGATGAACGTCAAGTGCCAGGTGTGCAACGTGCACCTCTCCGGCGCTCTCAACGTCGCGCAGCACAACGCCGGCAAGCAGCACCTCTGGCGGCTCAACGGAGGGGCCTGAACTGGTTAGCCTTTGTGGCTGACGAGTGACCTATACGGTTAACAGTTCAGCTACCACTGGCCTAGCATTACATGGTGATATGTCAACTTTGTTTTTCTTGGAGGATTTGATACCTGAACTTTCGTTGTTCTGTTTTCGTCGAGATTCATGTGATCAGAAGGAGTGATAATCTCTAGGGATTATAACGAACCATTCAGATTGTGTAAACTGTGATGTTATTGTGTTAGACTCTGTTTTGTATTCTGCTTGCCTTCCCTGTCTTCGTTGTTCGTTTAATTTCTGCAGTTTAGCTTTTTTTTCTGTTGGTTCAGTATTTGACATCCTGCATATACAATTACTCTGTCTCCTCCTCTTCTGTCAGTCTGTGAAGCCTGAAGACCCTAGGCTGCTGGATGCATGTCTTTTCATTCCTATATCCGATAAGATGATGAAAATAACCTATACGCGTGGTTAGTAAAAACCGCCACACGACGAGGTATTGGAAGATAACGCCATTATCCTTCTAGAGAGTTGCAGTGCCAATGCAAGAGAAGCACAATCCCGTATGCCTACGTCGCTGGTTTTCAGCAAGTGTGCCGCTGACGACAACCAGAGAGAGTGCGTGCTTAAGGCTCCAGGCAGTTGTCGTCAGACAACTAATCGTAGCTACCGGTGAAACCCAACGCACCGAGCGGAATCCGATCGCGCTGCCAGTCTTCTCCCAAGAAAACAAAAGTTTTGTGGTTGAGTTGCAGGTGGAAAGAAAAGGCCACAAGGTTATAATTTTCAGTTTGTTAAGTGGCACGGCACCCACCGAAAATGAAAGGTCTCCATCGGTCGGGGCTCCGACAGCTCCGTGCGCGTTTTCACCCATGCTAACAGAGAGGCAGGTTTACAAGGCAGCGCAGCTACTGGAGCAGACCAAAGCGACGGATCACCTACGCAGCAAAAATTTATACTACGCGCGAGCCTAACAGAGGCGGTTCCGTGGCGTGAGGAAGGTAACCGGGCCGGGCTGTTCATTCCACGCAGGCTGAGGCAATGCGTAAACTACCTGACCACCACATGAGCGTCGTCGTTTTTTTTTCTGAGTCGTCGTCTTTTGCAACCTCACTCACGCAATCGAAACGGGGTCGCAAGGGAGGGAGGGATATAATACAACTGGATTGATTGTGCGCGCTGAGCGATGTTGTGTGCGTACACGACGACCCCAGCAGCGGTGCGACCGCATTGCAAAAACTAACTTGTCTCGCGTGGCGCCGTAGCACGGTAAAATTTCCTGGTTCCACGTCTCAAGGATCCGCGACGCAGATCGCTGAGGAATAACCGGTGTGTTGCTTCGGTTGCCGCTAGACGTACATCTGGTTGGATGATAATGAAGCAGATGCAGGTTTTGACGGCTGCGATTTCCACGCGGTGTGTTCGTTTTCTGGGTCTAAATTTTATATCTGTCACATCAAAAGAATTTTACTTATTTAAGAGTACTTAAATAAAGTTTAATTATAAAATAAATTATAGGCCGCTAGACTAATTTACAAGACGAATCTAATGAGGTTAATTAAGTCATGATTAGAAGACGGTTACTGTAGCATCACTTTAATAAAACTTAAATTAATTAAGCTCATTAGATTCATCTCAAAAATTAGCACCAATCTGTCAATAGGATTTTGTCATTAAATTGATCGAAATATTCATAATATTGAGATTCTTTTGATGTGACAGTGCTTAAATTTTAGAGGCGAGAAAACGAACATGACAAGGTTAGACCAAGGTTAGATACATCGACGCGTGATGGGCACATGGCTCGTGCACCGGAATCCCGGCCGGGCTTGGCGCTGTCGCGGCGGCACGCAGTGGCAGAGCGGAGGCAGTGGTTGCGTTTGGTGACCCGCACCACCACCGGATGAGAGCCAGGGGCAGGCCATCAGGAACCGGCTCGGCTCAACAACTCCGCGCGACCACGCATCCCATTCCCGTGGCCCAACCGGCGCGTCCGTCGCGGCCGCGCGCCAGTGTGCCGCCCCGAACCGGGCGGGCATCCATGTTCTTGTTCTCTCGCGAGCACAGATATTTCTGCTGCCTTTTTGCTTTGCTTTGCGGATAAAACAAAATAAAAAAAAGGGGAACCAGGTTACCGAAACGTGATGGGGCACCAAACGTTTAGGTGGTGGTGGTGTGTAAACTCGGGTCCGGCGCGGTCGCCGCTGTACCGCCCCCGTTCCCAGACGGGTCGTTTTTGCTCCGGAAAGCGCCGGTTGGTTTACCCATGCGCGACCGGCCGACGGACGCGTCGTGTCGTTTTCGCGCAATTAGCATGCGCGCATGTACGCTTTTCCCCCTCGTTTGCGATGCGCGTCTACTTCGGTGGCGGATCGGCGCTGTGCCTGTGAGTGAGCTCACGTGTACAGGTGCGCGGCTTGCTTCGCCGGAAGAAAATTACGCTTCCCAACGTGCACGAGATGGCAGTGTTCAACATGATTCGCATCTGCCGTGGTGAGTTCCTCCAGCCCTTGCACGCCAGCGTTTGCGCGCCGAAGCCGGTTTTGCCCGCAAGCTCTCGCTGTAGAAAGAAATTAAAGGTCGCTTGCGACGAGTCAAGTCACACGGGAGCTATAGCTATAGTTCGTTCCTCCTGGGGCCTTTTAGCTCACCAAATCAAACGGCCGAAACCGTCGCCATCAGGCAGCAGCAGTAGCAGCAGAGGCCATCTATATATGAGAGCACCGCGCGCCAAGGACCTCCTCCACTCCAGAAAGACGAAACGCACACACACTGTAGGACGCGCAGAGCACAACCGCCATGAGCAGCGACATGGGAGGCATCACGCACAACGCGACGGCCGCAGCGACGGCGCTGGGTGCCAGCGCCGGGCGGCTGCTCCCGGAGGTGCAGACGCTGGAGCTGCTGCTGGCCGTGTCCATCTTCGTGGCGATCCACGCGCTCCGGCAGCGGCGGTCGCAGGGCCTCCCTTCGTGGCCGGTGGTGGGCATGCTCCCTTCCCTGCTGTTAGGCCTGCGCAGCGACATGTACGAGTGGATCACGGGCGTGCTCAAGTCCCGCGGCGGCACGTTCACGTTCCGGGGGCCCTGGTTCACCAACCTCCAGTGCGTGGTCACCGCCGACCCGCGCAACCTGGAGCACCTCCTCAAGACCCGGTTCGGCAGCTTCCCCAAGGGCCCCTACTTCCGCGACACCGTGCGCGACCTCCTCGGCGACGGCATCTTCGGCGCCGACGATGACACCTGGCGCCGCCAGCGCAAGGCCGCCAGCCTCGAGTTCCACTCCGCCGAGTTCCGCGCGCTCACCGCCTCCTCCCTCGTCGAGCTCGTGCACCACCGCCTGCTCCCGGTGCTGGCGCACGCCGAGGAGACCGGCCGCGCCGTCGACCTGCAGGACGTGCTGCTCCGCCTCACCTTCGACAACGTCTGCATGATCGCCTTCGGGGTGGACCCGGGCTGCCTCCGCCCCGGCCTCCCGGAGATCCCCTTCGCCAGGGCCTTCGAGGACGCCACCGAGGCCACCATCGTGCGCTTCGTCACGCCCACCGCGGTGTGGCGCGCCATGCGCGCGCTGGGCGTCGGCCACGAGCGCGTGCTGCAGCGCTCGCTCGCCGGCGTCGACGCCTTCGCCTACGACGTCATCCGCAAGCGCAAGGAGGAGGTGGAGGCCGGCAGCGGCGGCAGGTCGGACCTGCTCACCGTCTTCACCAAGATGCGCGACGAGAACGGCCGCCCGGCCTACTCGGACAAGTTCCTCCGCGACATCTGCGTCAACTTCATCCTGGCAGGCCGGGACACCTCCTCCGTGGCGCTGGCATGGTTCTTCTGGCTGCTCGGGAAGAACCCCGCCGTGGAGGCCAGGATCCTCGAGGAGGTCCAGGCCATCGTCGCGGCGCGAAAGGCGGCCACGGGGGAGGTGGAGGAGGAGCTCGTCTTCCAGCCGGAGGAGGTCAAGCGGATGGAGTACCTGCACGCCGCGCTCTCCGAGGCGCTCCGCCTCTACCCCTCAGTACCCGTCGACCACAAGGAGGTAATTCTCATTCGTGCATCATCGTATCTCGTATGTATTACACACGTCTACTGCTCGGCACATCTTTTGTTCTTGTACATAATGGTAGGAACAACCATGCATATTACGATTTAGGAGGTAGGCATACGTCGTACACGCATACGCAAAGGCATGTCATATTTTGATTCATGCATTTATATAGTAGTACTTCTTTTGTTTTAGACAAAAAAAAACATGCTACTTGTACAAACAAATTTACAACCATGCCAAAGGCCGACGTGTAAACGGGCACGCCATTTACATTTTGGGAGCGTTGCACTCTGCACTGCGCGTTCGCTGGAACCAACTCGTCCTTGAAATGTCAAGCCCCTAGTGCGTGAGTAGCAGGCCCTCTCTGCGTGACCCTACATGCTTCTTGCCATGCTACTGCATGCTACTAGCTAGGTGTTCAACTAGCAGTCCTGCTAATATTTATATTTCCGGCCGTCTTAGCAGTTGCATGAATCGCCAATCAGCTCTTCTTCCTCCAATCATCTTTTGATAAAATGAAACGGATGGCACATGTTACAATGGAGTGTACTGGCAGTAATCTCTGCAAGGCCAAAACATAAATCGCAGGCCAACTGCGTGCACAGAAGTCCATGACGCCATTAGTTGGACCCCATATCTTGTCTTGATGCTGATGTGCCGTGGCCAATGGCGGCACAAAAATAAAATAACAACGCAAGCACAAGTTATAGGTTGCAAGTTGGCCATCTACATGAATGTTGCCTGCATATTTTCGTTAACTTTCGTGTGACGATTTGGGAACTCTTATGCGGCCTGATTGCGACGCGTGCCAGGCCCGATTGTAGCTGCGCGCCCATTCTTATTTTATTGCTACTGTTCTTGTCTTCCAGGTGTTACTTGGTCATCAAGCGTCCATTTTCAGAGTTCTATAAAAGAACATCCTTTTCACACACAATTTTTCAGTTTCTTTTAAATCTTGAGCTGACAAAATCATACGTTGACAACCAACCAAATAACTTCTAGTTCACTTTAGCACAAATCTCTTAAAGAAAAAGAAAAACATTTTCTCTGCTGCGAACTGATGGAGCTCTGAACTGTGCAGGTTGTGGAGGACGAGGTGTTCCCGGACGGGACGGTGCTGAAGAAGGGCACCAAGGTGATCTACGCCATGTACTCCATGGGCCGGATGGAGAGCATCTGGGGCGAGGACTGCCGTGAGTACAAGCCGGAGCGGTGGCTCCGGGACGGCCGCTTCATGAGCGAGTCCGCCTACAAGTTCACCGCCTTCAACGGCGGGCCGCGCCTGTGCCTCGGCAAGGACTTCGCCTACTACCAGATGAAGTTCGCCGCCGCGTCCATCCTCCACCGCTACCACGTCGACGTCGTCGAGGGCCACCCCGTGGCGCCCAAGTTGGCGCTCACAATGTACATGAAGTACGGCCTCAAGGTGAGGCTCACCAAGAGGGACAAGAGCAAGCTCTGAATTTCTCAATCCAGAGTTTGACAATAAAGCTCAGTCAGGGCTGGCGGAAGACATGGAATGGCAGAAGCAAGGCTGATTTCAGGTGCAGACGTGTGGTCTGCAAGTTGTTCTACATTATCAGAGGGATTCGGTGGTGCTGTGTGAAAATATTTCCCCTGTTTTTGTGCCTTCCTTTGTAGTGCTATTATTATTAAGTACTTGATTTGTTCCATGCACATATAGTGTAGTTAAGTTTGAGGAGTATAGGACTACTCTGTATACGTGTGATGATAAAAAACAGAAGCACTTCTGGTAATGTTACAGGAATATTTGTAGCGTTCTTATTTCAGCACACCAACTGCAAGATGCCATGGCGTTTGCTTGATCGACAAGTGTTCTTCGAATCGACTGAACTCCGTATTGGCACCATCCACGACCTTAAGGCATGCTTGTTACAGAATCATATAATACTCAGTCACTCTTCTAGATTTTCCCCTTTTTTTATTTGCATAGACCTTTATTCAACATGATATGACAAGCAGACCAACAACTACTACATATGGTTGTTACATCTGGTTGGCCAACTTCTCTCTGTCACACAAGCTCAGAACCTGGTTGTTCAACATCAAGCCCTGCCACTCCATTCTTCACAAAATTCAGCCACAAAGTCCTCCATGAACTTGTGCCTTTTCTCTGCTCTCCTTTTCCCAGCCTATGTCCAAAGGTAAACATCAGCATGTACGGAACTCGGAACATGTAATGGATTGATAAGGACGAAGGTGTAATGAAAGTATGAAACCATGACATAAATGGCTAAAAATTGAGCAGAGAGCAAATAAAAAGATAACTTATCCCTAAATAGGTGTTCAAGAAAAAAAATATTCATAAATCGAAAGATAACTATGGGAGACTAAACAGAATCTTGTTTTGGTATAACTGGTCTACCAATAAATGAGGACAACACCAGACATCATTTTACAAACCTTACTAGGCTGGATATCCTTGATATAAACAAGTCAAATACACAACATTAAGAAGACTTCTATCACAAAGCTCACCCATTACCTCTGTTTTCATCATATCCTTCAACTTGAAGAGTTTCTCATGGAAATGATTAATTGATGTCTGCTTTTCCCCCTTGGACATATATTTCTCCTTTGATAAATTATCACGTGGAAGTATTTTAGGATCATGCAACGCATTGTTCTTGCTCCCACCAAATGTGAAACATCTTGCAATACCTAAGGGAGATCAAAACTGAAATGTTTATTTATTCAAACTAAAATGTGACAAAAGACTAAATATGTGATTTTTTGTTTTCTACGCCAAATGTTTCAGGCCCAATTAAACATAATAAGATGCACATGGACTAAATATAAACCAGAACTATATGATGCCTTGTCTTAATATTCCCCCTTTCTCGCTCATCTCCAAAGTTCAGATCTGCTGGAACAGAGCTTGAACTTAGGAGAAATAGTTTTGCTGCTACAGAAGCTGTAGCTTTTCTGTTTGTGATTGCTGAATAAATAAGCACTAGTACATGGCCTTAGTGGCCTCCTAAGCCGGAAGTTATTGTCAACAATAGTGCGACGTGCTGCCCTAGTGTGCTATCTCATCTAACTGATCTAACTGAAACCCAAAACTAGCACTAACTGACTGAAAGTGACACTGCTAACACTTAGACTAACTCTATAAACAGACTCACACGGGCACAAGGTTTAAGCTGACAAAATTAAATAGAAATCAAAGGTACCACGTGTAATTTCCAGTTCAAGCTTCAGATGACAAAGGTGTGTGCATCATGACAGTTAGCATATCCATGTGTACGATATCAGTATGTAGTAATATCAGAGAAAATTATAAGACAAAAGTAAGTTCGGAAATAATATGGTGTGCCACAAACAAAGATACTAAGCATCCTAATATCATTTTGCAACGCATGTAGAAATAAACCAAAAAACAAAAGATCAAAGCATGAGGCATGCTGTATCTTATACAGAAAAATTCTATACCATAGTTACTAGATAAACTCTGGCAATTGAAAAATTGCAGAAATCTTTGCTTATGCAATGCTTACCAATTGCACCAATAGCATCGAGACGATCAGCATCTTGCACAATTGCAAACTCAAGAGTATGCTCAGTAACAAGATTCTTTGAAACTTCATTCTTGAACCCTGCAATTAAGATTCCAAGTATCGAGAGTTTGACATTGTGTAAAGGAATTTCAGGAATGAGCAAAAATAAAGTACACTGAGCACTACTCATGAATATTTGCTCCTATGCGAGACAAATGTTGCATTCATAACAGTTAAAAGCAAAACATAAGATCTTAGCAAAGCGAAGGTCACGGAAAAATAAGAATTTTCTGCCACAGTAAAATAAAGGAATAAATGTGAGAGGGGAAACCATGTCAAAACTGTGTGAAGATATGCTATGATACATTTCTCCTAAATAAAAAGAGTTAAGGATAGAATAAACACATGCTAAATGACAATTAAAGTAAAATGAAACATAACTCAAAGAGAATAAGTTTCTTTGGACTTATCTAATGCCAAATGAGTAGTAGCATGGAACAGATATGAGACATAGTTGTGTTAAAGTGACCAGTAGCATATTATAGCACTGAACAAACATGAAGTACAGATGAATTGCTCTAAAGACAAAGAACTCACCCATCCCTTTAATAATAGAAACTATTTCACCCTTCTTGCCCTCCTCCAATCCCAACTCATCAAGAAACGTGTCCACAACACTCATATCCTCCACATTATCCCTATACAAATCCATTTATGCAATCAAATTCACAAAGCCAGAAACGAAATCTCCTGAAACAACAGTTCACCATTGCAAACATCATAGCTCAAGGGTCCACGAATTTTAAATCCATTAAAATTAATGAGAAATTCCCTCACTTGGTGTACTTGTAATCTCCTGCATAATGAAAACAAAATAATCGTCACTCTCGCCTGATTACTCTAATAGAGAGCAGAGCTAGCTAAAGCAAACGGAGTTACCGATGTCGTGCAGAAGAGCAGCCAGTTCCACCTGCGGCAATCAAACAGCATGCAAATCAGAAAATATGAAAATAAAATCCGTGCGGATAATGAAGGACTAGGCCGAGCAACGCAGGCGAGGTCAGTCAGTGGTTAATTACGGTGAGGAGGCGGTCAGGGGCGGAGACGCCCTCTTCAGCGGCGAGCGACAGTGCGAGGTCGCGGACGCGGAGCGCGTGGGCGGCGTCGTGAGATGCGTCGCGCCCGCTCATCTCCCTCTCCACCAGCCCCTCCGCGCGCCGCACTGCCGCTATCGCCGCCATCCCGACCTCCGGGTTGGGGACGGAGTGGAACAAGCTAGGCGGCGCGGGGCAAGCCGGCAAGGTTACTCTAGTTGGGTCGTGCCAGTCAACGGACCCAGCAGGTCAGTCAATGTGCGGCGCATGGCCCACCGGTTATGATTCGTGTCGTTTAGTACTGCAAAATCGAAATGGAAATTATTTTCGCTTTGAAAAATTTGGCCACTTGTTGACATGTTTCTACTCATATTTTTCTCCATTTTCTCAACACTCGGCTCATGTTAGGAATATATGCTCCCTAAATCTTTTGCGCACATGGCGACGTGATGTGAGGTTGTTTCAACGTATTTTCAGAGAACACCGTTAATCAAATGGCCAACTACATCTAGATAAAAAAATCGATCGGTGGGGAAAAACCTTCCTAGTGACATTACATTAAAAAGGAACCCAACCGAAAACTGAAAAATACATATGGAGGTGGGCAAATTGTATGTGACTTCCGAGACTCGATCCCGGGCGGGCGCCACCCCAACCGGGCGTCGCACCATCGCGCTAGCAGCCCGCCACCCCAACCGGGCGTCGCACCATCGTGCTAGCAGCGCGTTCACTACTACACGTAGATACTAGTATTGAACTAGGATATCAAACAGTACATGTTCAATTTCCTTTTTTCCATTTTTTATTATGGTTTTGGGTAAACCGTGATTGAACAAGGGCTAGTGTCGCTTCAAGCCCCTACTTGTTTTGACAGCCATTAGTGGAAATTAGTTGAGCACTTTCTATTTGCCTATAAGCCATCACTCGTTTGTCTCCACAAAACGTGAGATTCACCTTCCTCGGCCGTATTGAAACGGCCCAAACTCCAAACTCACTCTTTCTCATGACGACTGGACTTGTCCTAAGGTAAAATCCGGATACGCCCGAGTTTCTTTTTTACCCTCGACTGGAAGTCATACATAAGCCATGACGAATGGTTATTTATCGCTACTTGTTCGTAGTCAAACAGTGAGTACCGTACATGAGCATATAATCCCTTCCGTAATTTCGTCGCAAATACCCTGGTTTCCTCAGCTAATCCGACAACTAACGGTATGAAGCAGCAACGCGTCTGATCGACCGAGGTGCTCCCCCGGTCTCCATTGGCGCAATTAAAAATCTTCTGTTTGTAACCGTACGTTCTTGTCCTCTACAGCTGTCGTATTGATGCCGATAATAAGGTCCGAGGTTAGAGGCGCTGATCCATGATCACCAGTTCCCGGCGGCGCGCGTCCCGTCTCCCATGGTTCCGGCCGAGGGCGACGCCGCTCCGGCGGCGGCCTCCGCGGGCGCGCGGCGTGGCAGGCGGCAGCGCGGGTGGCGCGCCGTCCTGTGTTTCGGGAGCCGTGGCGCGCGCGGCGAGGACGCGTCGTTGGGCAGCACGTCGCGGGCGCGGATGAAGCGCACTGTGCCCGTGGACGGGGAGGTGGTGCCGCCGCCGGCCGATTGCGAGGCGAGGCGTGGTGCCGACGCGGAGAAGGAGGCGGCGGCGAAGGGGCGTAGTCGTGCCCGGGGCTGCTGCTGCTTCTTGCCGCCGCCGCGCGTGTCTTCTAGACGCCGGGTGAGTGCTCAGTACATTCACTACGCATACGGTTCTTCGTGTGAAGCATTACTGGTGCGAGGTGCATACAACCTGGCGTGTCCTTGTAGTATCCGAGATCCTGAGTTTTGCAAGAAAAGCAACGTGTCAAAGGGGATGAAACTTCATGTCTGAACTGTTGCTTTAGATTTTATTCTCCAGAAAAAAGAAGAGGATTGAAAATCTTCGATTTTGGTTCATTTCTTTGTTTACCGTGATGCCGTCCAAGTGGGTACTCTGCTTCCCGTATGACAGGATAATAACACCATGGAAAGGGGCGGCGGGGGAAGCAACATGACAGGTTCACCAAACCCGCCGGGCCAAGCGCGAGAGGTTCATCAAGCCTGCGTCGCTCCAGTCATAACCGGAACCGGCAGCACCGGCGTGGCCGAAGCGCGAGCGCCCACGGCGCGGCTCTCCACCACGCCGCGCGACGCGGCAACAAAGACCAGGCGCCCGCGCGCCGATGCTGCACGAAGGCCAGCGGCGGCGTCGCGGGCGCGTTCGGCCACGCCGTGGGGCTGTCCGTGGTGTCCATGGCCGGGCTGCTCGGCGGCCGGCTCTGGGCCATGGCCTGCGTGTGCGCGTGGCTCGTCGCGCTGTCCAGGCTTCACCAGCGCCGCCGGACGCAGGTCTCCGCCGGCGGCATAACCGGGAGTGACGTGACGTTGAGGAG
Organism: Chloris gayana; assembly: GCA_031894775.1. NCBI lineage: Eukaryota > Viridiplantae > Streptophyta > Magnoliopsida > Poales > Poaceae > Chloris > Chloris gayana. The sequence continues at coordinate 62,522 of JAUNZO010003074.1, forward strand.
GTAGTTACACTAGCAGTGCATATCTGTTGATTTTTTTTTCAGGAAATGAAATCAAAACATTGTTTACATCTCTGTAAGTGAAGAACCAGTTCATTTGGTGCGCAATTCCAGAACGAAAATGATGTGTAACTGGCAGCGAAACCTTTATGTGGTTGTATTTGTATTCAACTTTCGTTGTCGTTGTAGGCTGCAATCCGTGCATTGATGATCGATGGATGGATGTAGACAATCAAAGTAGATTAGTTAACACGGTCCCGAAAACTACAGCTGCATGTAGAACACAGCGATATAATAGAGAAATCGGCGGTATGTGAATTGGCCATCTCTGCCAACAAAGTTCGTAAACTACCTGCTGTATGTGTCACAAATGGTGGACCTATATGAGTTAACGTTGACATACAAGTGTTGGTGATCATTGGTTGATATTGATATTCTGGTAGCAGTGGCCTCGTTCGGGACCCATGATTTTTGGGACACGTATGCATTTCATGACTCCCTAACTTGGGCCATCTGCCATCAGATTCATGTGACCTACACTCGTGAAAAGAACGAAACGAACACTCTTTATTCACAAATATTACAAATTCTAGTAATAGATAGTTGTTGTTTTGGCCCAACCCGTCTCGCAGTTATAAACTTATAATACACTCATGCATGGATCTCATGGGTGTCAATGTTTCTGAATTCTGATCACACGTATTGGCCAAGCACAATTGTAAGCATTACAACGGTCAGTTTTCAAACAATAATAAACGTGAACATGTGCAATATGCTCACATATGGGGCTTGGGCAGATTAGTGTGAAAGTATAGCTGATTGCAAGTTGCTTTAATTTGATTGTAAAAGAGCAATATGAGATCAGCGAATACGTGATGATACGTACAGGGTCAACTTTGGCTTTTTCCTATATCATTGTTTCTTGGACCCCACGGGAACAAGCTTTTCTTGAAGAAAAGGGTTTGGAAGTTTCTAATGGATCAAATCACAATAAAACGAGCTGACTAATCCGAAGTCCCCCTTGACCTTCTCTCTCTTCTAACGTTTAATACATCATACTCCCTCCATTTTTTATTTGATGATGTTCCGACAGCCTTTCTTAGTTCATTTCCAATTCATTTTTCCTGTCCTAACGTCAACAATTTACGAATAGAGGAGTATACTATAGCCCCTAGTTTTATGTTACACGTCAGTAGTTTTTGACACTAGCAGTTTCAAACGTTTCAAACTTTTATGTTAATGTCAGTAATTTTGATCATCTTATATCTAACGGATGTTGTTTCACAATGATACAATTTGATAACTAGATGCTGTACATCTTTTAAAAAATTTCTAGCATTTTCCTTCGTTTAATATGAAGGCTTTAATAGAAACCTTCAATTAGTAAATATATGATAGGATGTCATTAGTACACCCGTCACTAACACTTTCATAACTGTCCGGAAGACAGAAAAAAGATAACCCACCGAATATTTTATATACAGAAAATTGTAGCTACCACATTAGAAATTGTCTTAACATAATCACAACCAGAACGAACATATGGTTTTTGCTTGCTAGCACTTAACTTAGACAGAGAGATAAGCATCACCCAATGGAAGAAACCTTTTCTTTTTTCTCGAGATCTATGCAAGCAACCATTTCACGCAACACTTCTTTTACCATGCGGGTTCGAGCCTGAACTAAATCCATATCCTCGCTCTCCCCCACCTTAGCATCCCTATTGAGGCGTGCAGCCGTATCAGCATCCCATGCAGGATCAAAATAGATGCAATCATCTTCCGACGTATCAACAAAAAAGTCTTCCGTTCCCCACATCTAACTAACTCGCCACTTGTCATGGAATGTTTTCCAAGAGCCATTTCCTCGAAGTCATAGCTTTGACCAAGGTATGTTTGTGAAGAAGACGGATGCACAATTTTCGCACCATAGTATTCACAATGAAAGCAGCGCCCTGTTCTCAAAAGAAAAGAAATAGAGAATATAATCAGCTTGAGAGATTATCAGTACGTGCAGACTTAGAAACGGGGCCATGCATGCAGATTATCATAAATAGAAGAGAGAAAACCTACAGTACATGCAGAAAGATTATCTGCTTTGCAGATAAGTCAAGAATCAGCCTACAATCGAGGCCATGCATGCACATTATCATAGACAGCATGCAAAATCAGATGTTTATAATACTGCATGTAACATTCACGACGATGGGCTAAACGATCCTAAGGTATGGTCCATTCCATGGGGGCTCAAGGTCATATGTTGCCTCAGGCCAGGAGGCACTCAGCACAAATCATGGCATTGAAGTATACAAACTACATCAACTAATGTTACTCTGGCACATATCAAAATGTTTTTGCATCATTGACACATCTGTGCTAAAAATAAAGTGCCAAGCACATCACTAAGAACTTTGTAATAGAAGGATAGAAGCTGCGACAAAATAGGCAGCACACTTCTGGCACGCACCAAGTTCGGAGGAAATATACGGAATAAGCTATATCTGGAAGAGGATAGAGAGGAATTGCAAAATATTAGAGCAAAACTAACTGGTTGTAGCAATGGCAGGCCCATATCTTGAGGCCCCTACAGTCTGGCCAGTGTAATCATAATTTCACATTCCTTCAATGTTTCGAAGCCTCATTCTCTTTCTCTCTTTGATAAAAGCCAACTAAACCCCAGGTGCGTAATCAACATCAGAGTAAGTTTCAGCAGCTCAATGCAATATGTTAGCATGGCCTGTGAACACTCAACAATAGCATTCATCAACCCAATCTAGCAGTTGGCTGTAAAAGAGGCATGGGATTTTACAGCGAGAAAGCACCACGTAAGTACATGTTAGACAACCTACTTACTATTATATATAAGCAGTAGATGAAACCAACCCTCTAGTTTCTACTTTCCTACACCAAATTAGTACTGTTTTTGAGGTGCAATGTGAAACATCTTATTCACTGTTTCCGCGGGAGGGTGCACAATAAAGATCATGACACATGTGCAAAAGGGACAATATAATAGTACTATTAAGGACAATCATGCAATGTTAATACAGCTTACCAGCATCTTTGGATGATTCTGACACAGGTATGCAAAGAAAGTTACAGTCCACAACTTCAGTATCATTGCTACACTGGATGAAAAGGAGTGTGGGAGCAGCGTCAGCATGTTGTGATCCTTTCAGCCTTGCCTGGATGTTGATATGGGAATATGGATATCCATTGTAGTTATCAAAGTAACCAAACTTGCCATCCTTAGGTATTTCACCATTCACTCCACAGATAGCAAGAAGCTCGTAATCATCTCCCTGCGATACAAGTATCAAGATCAGAATGGCTGTCAACCATGAAGATTTAGTAGTATGAAAAGAAAACAGGGAAATAAAAGAATAAATGAACTTGCCTCTAAATGTGCATGATTCTTTAATGCAGTTTGAACCCTTTTGCAAATAGAACTCTGCTGAGCCTCAAACTCCTTTCTTTTGGATGAGACAATCTGGGATGCGTCCAAGGTCAGTTTCTGAACCAGCCTTGCAGGCTTTCTAGGTGGATCATTTTGTGATAAAGATATTGAGATGGTGTTAACATCATGAAGGGTGAGGTTAAGCTTAGCCTCGATCAATGATTTCAATATTTCTCCTTTATCTAGAAAGAGCCCCGATGCCAACTTTGCCAATGCAGTAGGGTCAGGGTGCTTCGCCGCAAAAGCAGCAGCCTTGTAAGCATCAGAGCGAGGGATGGCTTCTTCATAGCCATCTTGTTTTGCCCTCAAGATTACACTATCAAGATTGGCATCATGAAATAGGAGGTACCGCACAGCATCATATGTGGAGAGTGCTGGAAAGAGGCTCATTGCAAATTTGATAAGGCCATAGAGGGAGTTGCACTCAATGCGGGCAAGGCTCTGGTCGCAGATCATCTCCACCTTAAACCTTTTCTGCGGGGGAAATGTGGTGTCATACCAGATGGTGTTTAGAATGATGTTGGTAACAGGATCAAACGGACCATAGCAGTGGCCAGCCTTGAGGAGGCCCCTGTGGTAGACAGCGCGCAAGCAGGATGCTGGGATGCAGGAAATTGCCTTGAGGTAAAACCCATGGATTCTATTGAGAAGAACCTCCATCAGAGCTATTTCAAGATTGAGCGGAAGCAGCGTCTTCTTTGTGCTGGGTGATAACCTTGATTCCGCATGGCACATAGGCTCCCGTGGGTCTGCTGTCCCATGTACAGCTTGCACATATAACTTGGCGAGACGCTCTAGAGTAGAAGAGCTGAGGCGGCCTTGTGTCTCCAGGAGGGGAAAACCTCGTTCAGATGAGAAGCCAGCGTGAGAGAGCCCTGCACAAGTCTTGTGATCTTGGGATCATTGGCAGCGCGGGCATGTTTGATGACCTTGGGACAAATTGCAGCGAGGACAGCACAAGTCAGAGCAACTTTGGTGGTATGCTGGTGAATGGAGAAAGCGTCGGTATCACGATCCTTCTCGATGAGGCGCACTGCGACCAGGAGATCAGCCTTGGCAAGGCGCAAGTAACGCATGGCTTCCGAGTTGGGAAGGTAGCGGAAGTAGGTGGTGAGGAAGGTGATGAGGCCCTGAAGCGATCGCGCAGCGATGTTGCTGGCATCGGCCGAAAAGGAGCCTCCCCTTTGTCCTGTCGCCTCTTCACTCTTGTTGCGAGTCATCTTCCCCTTCCCCTTAATACTGGTCCTAGCCCTTGATCTCTTCCTCTTCTTCGCAAGACCTCGCTTCTCACGATTTGCCTCTTTCTCCGCCTCCGACGGCGCGCCGTTGTAGGCGGCAGTGTTGGCGATGATGTTGGAGACGGGGTCGAGGAAGCCGAAGCAGAAGCCGGCCTCGCCAACGACCGAACTCAGCGAGGCAGGCAGTCGATTGAGAGCCTCCTCGTAGTGCCCATGGATGTAATCCATGACCACAGATTCGTGGGCGCCGACGCTTTCCGACGAGTAATTGCCGCGCCGGAGAGCGTCTATAGACATGCGAAGGCAGCGCACTGCATCGGGCATGTCTTCCCTCTCTTCTCCTTCCAGGTCAGATGGCGAGAGATCTGCTACTGCCGCGGCGGGGAGCAGGAGGAATCGCTGGGGACGGGGAAGAACGATATTTTTTTGTTGATCAAACGGGAAGAACGATTTGGATCTTAATCCGGACTGGGGCTTACTCATTACAGAATCGTATGGGCCAGGCTTATATGGCCCAATGTGGCTGCGTGTCCCGTGTCCGTGTCAGAATGTCCTGCGCGTGCACCAAAGGCCGAAGCGTTGGTGTGGGTTGACACGCCGTTGTTTCTGATGACTTATTGGCCCAGCACACGACGGTCAATTTCCAAACAAAAAAAAAGTGTGAATATGGTCTATATGCTCACATGGCAGATTAGTATGAAATCATTCTCTTGAGGAATAGCTGATTGCAAGTTGCTTTTAATCTGATTGTAAAAGAGCAATGTGAGATCAGCGAATATGTGGTGATACGTACAGGATCAACATTGGCTTTTTCGTATCATTGTTTCTTAGACCCCACGGGAACAAGCTTTTCTTGAAGAAGAGGGTTTGGAACTTTTTAATGGATCAAATCACAATAAAACGAGTTGACTAATTAACCCCAACTCCCCTTGGCCTTCTCTCTTCTAACGTTTAATAAATGTCTGATACAGTAGCCACTAGTTTTATGTTACCTGTCAGTTGTTTTTGACAATAGCAGTTTCAAAAATTTCAGGCTTTCTAACTAAAATGATAATTTTGTGAGACCAAGAAAGCTAGGTAATTAAACCAGTGTATTACACAAAACCGTGCATATCTCTATAGCTTGCTAACACATACGAAGATGCATATATGGCAATTTCAGAATGAAAGGGGATAAAAGTTTACATTGTATTGTAGTGACTTTCAGTACTCACAGGATGACGCAATGATGGGCCACAAATTATCAAAAGTGGATCATTCTGGGCAAGGGGCATACGGCCACCCCAGTTTCCAAAAAACAAAGGGCTGCCTCGAAATTTTCCTGAACTTGACGCCACACTACTAGTTTCCATTTAAGACGAGTAGGAAGATTCCAATTCACAAAATTAAAACTGAGCTACATATACATTTCTTTTATTTTCCTAGAGCTTCTAATGATACGTGCCACGTTTTATATAATCTGCTCCGTTGGAGACCAAAAGATAAATTTGCAACAGTACATGTTCAGTTGGCATCTTTGACCACCATAAATAATCTCTGCAACCGCACAACACCCGTTTGCTTCTCTGGCTTTTTGCTTGGAGACGCAAATCCTTACTTGTTCTTGTTCTGCTTCTACCTAAACCATTTCGTGGCATTTGAATGATATACAAAATAGAGCGAAAGACGTTCCATTAAAGTAGATAACTAGAGCTTTTCTAAAAAAAAACAACGTAGGCGTGGGCTATAGAGAAAAACTTCCTAAAACACTGCCATATGTACTGGTACTTGACGTTTCTCACAAAGGGAGTCGTGGTCAACAGGCAGTACTACTTACTACTGTACCGCACCATATACGGACGGACTGAAGGCGATCGCGCTGTGGTGACATGAGCCCCACCCCACGTCCACTCTCTCCAACTGCACAGTTTTCTGCACAAAAGAGCGTTTCTTCAGCCAAAGAAAAGGAACAAAAGAACATTTTCCTGCCACTACAATCTCGTACAGTATCATCCTTGCTCCATGTATTTCAAATATTTGCAAACCATGTTTCCGATCAAAATTAAATTAAATCGCTGCAAGCTTGCACGCAGCTGCTACAAAATTAGATTAAACCCTCCTCACTGGCACCAGTGTTGCGCGGTCGCTACGAACGAAGCGGTCTCCGGAGACCCGATCGATTTGCCGGTCGACGTCCTCCCGCTTTTCTCGTGGGCGACCACGACTTAAAAATTCCCCGTCGCCTTAGCTTTCGCGAGCTGCCCTACGTGCCAAGGCTGTTCTTCCATTTCCGTGATGAGTTGGAATCATGATCTGGTCCGGCCCTGACGGACACCGCGTGCGCACGCCTTAAAAAACCGTCGTCGTGGAAAATCACCCCTTGTTCCAAATCATCCTACCTCACGCGCGCGCGTGCAGTGCAGCCTGCGAATTTCTCCTGATCCAAGCGAGGACAAGCTTCCAAAGTTCCTTGTGCCGTCGCAGCTGGCTCCTTCGCGCTAGGCAACAACAACAACATGTCTCCGCGGCGCCGGCCGTCGATCGAAGGCTGATCGCTCGCCGCGCGCTAGCTGTGATCAGCTCTAGCGGCGGGGATGATCATGTCGTCTGTGCCCAACAAGACTCGCGCCGCCGCCGAGGCCGACAACGATGCTGGCGTTGCAGACAGGATGCGGTGCTCGTGCCTTCCGTTCGGCTTCTGGCGCCGCGCCACCAGGTCCAGGCGGGCGGCGTCCCGCGGCGCCGAGGCCGCGCATGGGAAGCGGCGTCGGCGGCGCAGGCTCAGGTTCAGGATCAGGCTGTCGTGGCTGGCGTTCTCGTGGCCGTGGCTCCGGAAGAAGGACGAGCGGGGAGGCAGCGGAGCGGGAGGCGGCTGCTGCTGCTGCTCAAGGCGTCGCTGCAGGTCAAGAAGGCGCTCGCGTCCGCCGTCGTCTCCGGCGACAGCAGCGGCCTCCTGCCGGCCACGGTACGTTCCCCTCTCTCTCCCACTACTCGTACGTGCTGCGTGTGCGCGTGGAGATGATGGATCGCCGTTTCGCGGCGGGCACATGACCGCGGTCGCTGACAGATGTTTTTTTGGTCGTCGCACTGAGATTTCCTGTTTGCGATTGAACGGCGACGGCGACTGCTTGATGATGATCGTGTGGATTACTGGAGCATGTGGTTGTTTTCAGCGTCCGTTCCATTCATCATTACCGGTGTAGTTAGTGGCGAGTTAGGTGGGTGGGTTAACGGACTGGCCGCCGTTGGCGTCATGGCGAACTGGCGACGTGCGCCGGGCCGGCCAACCGCGGGAGGCTGCCTGATTGACTCACCAACGCCGGAACCGGCACTCTCCCTCCCTCCACGGTGCGGAGCGTCACGTGGGTTTACTACAGACCGTGTGACCCAAAAATCAAAAAAAAAAAAAATTGGTCGCACAGTTTAGTGCCGTTATCACGCAGTTCACGTTCGCAAACAGCCTCGCTGCTTCATTATTCTCTGACGGCGCTGTAGTAACCGCCCGTTTGCCATGTCCTGCAGGTGAGCAGTTTCGGCGACGCCAAGAAGCAGAACAGGAGCAAACCAGTTCCTATCACAGATGGCACAGCGCCAAGCGGCACGAGACAACCGCAACAAGCCTTCACGACAACCACGAGCACCAGCGGGCGGAGCACGGCGCCCGTGCGGCCGGGGACGAACCAGCCGTGCACGACGGCAACCGACGAGCCGGCCATGGCCGCCGCCGGCCGCATCTGGCGAGCCCCGTCGAGGCGGCACACGCTCCAGCAGCGGCCCGTCCGCGCCGAGCGGCCGGCCGGCGGCCTGTGGACGGCGGCGACGACGCTGGGCGTGATCGTGCTCTTCGGCCGCGTCACCGCGGTGGTCTTCCTCTGCTCGTGCCTCTACGGCGCGCGCTTCGTCCGGGCGCGGGCGGCGGCCGGTGCGGCCAAGGGCAGTGGCGTCGCTGGCGCCAGCAGCAGCCGGCGGTTCGGCGTGGCCGCCCACAAGGCAGCGGAGTTGTGCGTCACGGAGGAGTGCAAGAAGAAGGTGGTCATGGCAGGGTTGCTCGAGAGGACCGGCAAGAGGCCGTCGTCGCGCTTCGGTAGGTGATCATAACAAGCTCGTGATGTAAATGGTGTCATTTTGCTAGGACTGCGAAAGGTTTTGCCGTTTTGGGAAACGGTGTGTGGCGTGCTGCGTGCTGTTGTTGGTGTTGCTGCTAGTTTTAGGTTGGGCCAATTGCATATTTGATTATTTTTAAAGTCCAATTACATATTCGATCTTATTTTTCGCGTTTTGTATATTTAACTCTTTTTTTAAATCTCCGTCACACCAACACGGTCAAGAGAATCAAGATTTGAGAATAAAAAGTAAAAAAAAATGTAAACACAAGAAAAAAAAAAGACCAAGATGACTCTCTCTTTCTTTCTCCTCGGTCACAGCCTTCTCTCGTTCGAGCGATAGTGAGGACCGAGGAGGCATCGTACCCTAACCCTAGCGAGAGAGCCGAGAGGAGCAGAGCAGGCGCACGGTCCCGACGCGGCGGAGAGGAGCGGTCTCGGCGTGGCGCGTGGGTATACATGTGATTTTTATATTTCTCCGCAACTCCGGTGGGATCTTTAAATGGTCCTCTACTCCATAATTTAGAAGCTCCATCTCAAAACTCAACTCGACGGTGCAGCCGCGCCGGCGCATCTCGCCCGCGCGCCACATCTCATCGGACTTGCGCGGCTCCTCCTCCCCGCCGCCGCGTGCTACATGGGGGCCACCGCCACCGCCGCACGGGTCGCCCTCGCCTCGCCGCTCCTCCGAGCGCACGGCGCACCGCCACGCCTTCGCTACGCCGCCTCCGATCGCACCAAGCTGCCCGCGCCTAGGCTGTCGCCATCGTCCTCGGGCCCCGGCACGGTCGCTAGGATGCGGCGGCCGCCATCCTTGAACCCGACGGCCGGAGTACCGGGGCGACAGCGTGGGCAGAGCGCCACCGCTGTCATGTGCTCGTCGTCGTCGCTCCACCCCAGCTCGCTCGCTGTCCGGTCCATGATTTTTCACGATAGGTGGTCTCACTGGAAATGCAGACTCAGATACACATGTCCCGTTGGATCTCAAATATACGGGTAGGACTATATATTTGACATCCACCTGTAAATCCCGTTTGGAGGCTGAGTTTTACGTACTCCCACCGGAGTTGCTCTAAGTTTTCATTATGATAGTTCATATCTATATATGGAAATCAGTCCGGTTTCTCAAAAAAAGAGTCAGTTTCGTCTCTGTAAAGAAAAAGATAGTCAGTTTCGTCACCCGATTACCCGAGTACCCGACCCACCGCGACCGCGAGATCTCCCCCACGGCAGCGAACCCTTCTTCCCCGCCGCAGGCGCCGCCTCCGAAGCGATTCCCCGCTTCCCCCATATGGCGATCGAGGGAGGAGGCAGGGGGCGATGGAATTCGGACTGCGCAGAATTCGCCAGGATGTTCATGATGTCTGCAAGAGAAATTACTCGCGGGAAGGCGTCGAAAGCATCAGATCTGCGGTGATGAGTTATATCCATGGGTACTACAAGGATGCGCTCGATAGGGTGCCTCCCTCACTGATTCCACTCATCAAGAGGGCTGGCTTCTGCTTCGGTTTCCTCGACCCCGTCTCCAACATCATCGCCAGCGCTGTCTCCTTCGGCAGATTGATGGCGCAGCACGGGGAGAAGAAGAGTATGGGAGAGATCGAGGCGCGCTCGCTCCAAGGCCTCGTCGTCTTCCTCACCAGCTACTTCCGCTACCTTTCGGACAAGGAAGCCTTGCGCTATCTGCGCTTGTCCAAGGCTGATCTCCTGGTCGCCGTGCACCTAATTGAGGAGGATCGTGGCAGTTCGTACACCTTCGCCATTGACCTCGAGACCACCAAAATCGCCACGACCTGTGCTGCCCTCTCGTTGATGCGTCCCGTCGGCACCATGGACCTCTCCGAGAAGGATTTTAAGACCATGACATTTGTGGACGGTTGTCGCACTCTGTCCTCCCGTGTGGACGAGGTCTCCTCTATCCTGGCAACACAAGGCCGCCTCTCTTCTTCCACTCTAAGCAGTCTCGCTAGGATTTCCAAGCAAGGTATCCACGCGACAGCAGATTCACGAGCGCCCATGATCCATGCCATCGCACGGTTTGCCCCCAGCACAAAAGAGATACCACTTCCCTACGAGCTTGAATTATCTTTGACCAAGGTGCTTCTAGATAGAATTCATGGGTTCTATCTCAAGGCTATTTCCTGCATTGCAGCACCCTGCTTGCGTTCGCTCCACCACCGAGGCCTCCTTAAGGCCGGCCATTGCTATGGTCCGTTTGATCCTGTCACCAACATCATTCTCAACTCCATCTGGTATGACACTGTATTCCCTCCACAACACAAGTTTGAGGTGAACATGATCTGCGATGAGAGCCTTGCTGTCACTGAATGTCGTTCTCTACATGGCCTTGTCGGCTTTGTGACAGCCCTCTTTCCTGCAGTCACCAGGTACGATGCTACACGATACCTACTTATTGACAATGCAAGGCTTGACAGAGTCATCTTGAGGGCAATCCAAGAAGGTCACCATCCATCCACTTCTCAAGCAGATGCTTACAACTCCGCTGCTCGTGTGGCATACCACCCCAACCCTACTGCACTAGTGGCATTGGCAACAATGATTTTGCCAGGGCAAGAGGAAAAAATGAAGTCATTGCTTGAGGCTAAACATGTGCTCACTGCCGATGATATTCAAACCATCTCTACAACTTTGCAGTATGATCTGCCTAGCAAGTCTTTGGTACGTGTAAAGAAACTGTCGTCGCGTGCCAACCAGATTGTTTCTGCCAAAATGAAAGAGTTCAAGGCTCACGAGAGTTCAATCCGTAGAAGGGTTGAAGCTGTATTAAAGAAACATGCAGAGGATGAGGCAAGTTTGTTTGATCTTTTTCTAATTTCATTGCGTATTCGTGTACTAGTAAACAGCTTCTGAATTGATGTGTTATAGTGTATTACTAGCAGACAAGGTTTTCTGAATAGATGATTGTTTGACTGATTGCAGGGAGAGGGTTACGAACTTCTGGTTATCTGTGGGGTAAATGCTGAAGTACCTATTGATGACGATTTTGACTACTTTACCGACGGATACCCGTACTCCCATATCAACATCTGGGCGAGGATGAAAGGGTCACCACTTTCTGATGAAGCTCCTGTGCTCCTTTTTATCCAGTGTAGCAATGACTCTAAAGATAAGAATCGTTCACTCTGTTTGCCCGTGTCAGAGTCATCTAAAGATGCTGGTATGCTCGTCTCTTTTTTAAGTGGTATATAGTTCTCCATAGACACGATTATCACTTTGCCATGACATGTACTACCTGTATTGTGCACCTGCCTGTGGAAACCCAAAACACGGCAGATGATTTTTGCAATGCTGCAGAGCAAAACGTGAAGACCCCCAAAAAAACTGTAGTTAAGGAAATCTATACAAACTAAACGTTCAATATGATCTGTTGCTTGTTTTTACTGTACGTTACCTTGTACATCTTGTGCTTATTTGTGGTAGTGTTCTGTACTTCAATTTGGTAAATGCTATGATGGAATTGACTAAACTCATCCTGCCAACCCCATTGGTCACCAAAGGGCCCAAAACTTGCTAAGATATAACCAGCATATTTCAGAAACAGAGAACTTATTTTTACTATCTGACCTTTGTTGGCACCACAATTCCACAAATGCCACCATAGCCTGTGTTTTCTTTAATCACTTACTCCCTCTGGTTCGGAATTGATGTCATTTCGGACAGAGAGAAGGAGCTAGAAATGAACTACAAATGCTGCTTGTCCAAACGACAGCAATAAAAAAACAGAAGAGTATGATGATTGGATTGTTCTTGATTTCTCAGTACGACTATTAGTCCTGTGCACACTTTATAGGTTTGCAGCAATCGCATTGGTGTGGTGATTACGACATTCTGATGACATTTTCTTGTTTTGCATTTGACAGGTCGTTGCTTTCATTGCGAGCGTGTTGGGGCAAAGGTTGTCCATCCGTCTTCTGAAACATACCTCGGGCGAAGCACCAGGTTTGAGGATATGGCTCGTGGAGATCATTCCATGATCAATGACGAACTAGCTGATTCTGGGGGACTAAAGACTGTTTTTGTGGATACATCAGAGGATGATTGCATCTATTTTGATCCTGCTTGGGATGCTGATTTTGCCATGTGCCTGAATAAGCGTGCTAAGAGGCAGGAAGATCATGATGGGGGTATAACTCGGGTGGAGGCCAACAGGATAAGTGCAATGTTGCAGGAGTTGGCTGCTTCCATAGGGTGATGCTGATGCTTTTGTAGTTCATTCTTTATCAGTTTATCTATGTATATGTAGTTTGCTGTGTACACCCAAAAGGTGTAGAGGCAGGAACTTTGTTCCATTTTCTAAAAAGAAAATGTAGAGTCGTGATGGTGGCAAGCAAAAACCATATGCGTGCTGGTTCTGGTTGTGAGTGTTCTGTAGGGGCAACGTTTCCATTGGGATGTCTGCCATGCATGCTTGTGCAACATTCAATTTGGTTGTATTATCTCTACCATGCTCTTTCTTCAGTAGATTGAGAAAATGTTAGGGAGAAGCTCCAAAACTGATGGTATCCCTGTTCTATTATGCCCTGCAGTAGATTCCGGAATTATTTGGGAGAAAGCTCTAAAACTGATGGCATCCCTGTTCTATTATGGCATCCTTTCTTATTTCAGTTAGCCATCTTCATGTGTGTCCGATTGATGAACATACACCCTGGTCGTTGCTACATGAACGTCACTGTAAATACCCACGGTAATATCGGCCACAGCGCCCGTTATTGTGGAGACAGTTCCCCTGCCGCGTTCACAAACAGCGTCATCGTGCTTCAGTATTCTCCAGACTCACTGTCAAAAAAAAGTATTCTCCAGACTCCAACGGCTGTAGTAACCGCCCGTTGCCATGTCCTGCAGGTGAGCAGTTTCGGCGACGCCAAGAAGCCCAACAGGAGCAAACCACGTTTTTGTCGCAGATGGCACAGCGCCAAGCGGCACGAGACAACCGCAACAAGCCTTCACGACAACCACGAGCACCAGCGGGCGGAGCACGGCGCCTGCGCGGCCGGGGACGAACCTGGTCTTCCTCTGCTCGTGCCTCAACGGCGCGCGCTTCGTCCGGGCGCGGGCGGCCGGTGTGGCCATGAGCAGGGGAGTCGCTGGCGCCAGCAGCAGCCGGCGGTTCGGCGACCCGATCGGCGTGGCCGCCCAGAAGGCAGCGGAGTTGTGCGTCACGGAGGAGTACAAGAAGGTGGTCATGGCAGGGTTGCTCGAGAGGGCCGGCGAGAGGCCGTCGTCGCGCTTCGGTAGGTGATCATCACAAGCTCATGCCGTAAATGGTGTCACACATTTTGCTACGACTTCGAAAGGATTTGCCGTTTTAGGAACGGGGTGTGGCGTGCTAACTGGCGGAGCCATGTATCGGCCAGCCTGGGCCTTGGCCCCTCCTTGCTGTAGAAACTTTTACTATTATGTTGTAAACATTTCCACTAAAGACTAGCCAAACACACCTAGAAATTCCTTGTTATTTGCTACACCCTCACTCGCACGCAAGTAAGTCAGACATGAGCTATCTCAGGCATGCATCAATCATCAATCAAGTAATTAAGTAACAAACAATGATGGCATGGGCATTTTCAGAACTCTCCCTTGAGTTTGCCTAACCGGCCCCTCCTTTAGTTTTGGTCTGGCTCCGCCACATCACTGCCGGTGTTGGCGTTGCTGCTAGTTTTAGGTTCCCGTTTTCTTGTTTGGTGAAACTGGCATGGAAGAGAGGTCTCAGTAAATGATAGGTTCATTTTTTTTTTGTTATGCTTGATGTCAATGGCTCAGATGGCATTCGAAATTTTGGGGGCGTAAAATGTAGCAGCATGCTTATAAATGTTTAGAATTAATTTAGTTGCAAGAATAGGAATAGACAATGTTTTGTCAGAGAAACTGTAGTAGTTATTGACGACAGCTGATGGTTTCGCTAAATGTAGGTCCAAATCATTTCGAATTCTTTCAAAGAAAAAATTCGATCAAGTAAAAATATAGATAGCTAAACTTGAGATGGCAGAAACGCACAGCTTCCAGTATCTATGGAACTTTTTTTCCCTACCGACAGAAATGTAGAGCCCTAGCTTGTTCACACAGTACTACGGAGTAAAGTATTGCTACTGTTCAGGCAATGCATGGTGCGTGACAGAGCACTATTGCCAGTTAATTCAAAATAGCACAGTTCCTAATGTGTACTTCAGGACACATTTTCGGCACAGAGTTAGTTTGGGAGGCTGCAGCCATAAAACAGTTGCATCCATTAACCTAACGTGTTACCTCGCTACGTTTTGCATATACAGACCTTGAGTTCCTCAAGCTTTCGAAGCATTATCAACGATGCAGAATCCTGAGAGCTCTTTTTGTCAGTTTGTCGCTCGCCTTGAAGGGTAATAACCGTCACATCCGGTATGTGCAAGGTGATGGTTGCAATAAAGCTATTAAAGTTTGTGGTTGTAACCCCATTCAAAACAATAGGAGTCCTGTCACCCAAAATAAAAGTAAAATCAATATCCTGAAAATACCCCACAACAAATCGTTGCTGCATAGTAAGTCCAGATGAAGTTAACAGCTCTAAAGAAACATTTTCTTAACATACATAACACAACCGGCTTTTACCATCTGAATGTACATTCTTTAAAGAGAATGTGCAAGAATACGTTTGAGATTCAAAATAAGTAAGACAATATACAAACTAGAAGTTTCACATTCTTTTACCAAAAAAGGTAATATTTTGGTACATACCTAAACCTTTGTTCCACGAATTCGAATTCCGGCATCGGCCATTGCAAACTCTTGCATAGCCTAAACAGAGCTGTTCGGGGTCCACCTTTGTCCATTTTGAGAGGAAGAATAACTGAGAATACAAGTCAGCAGGACATGAATACTTCTAAGTGTTTTTGATACTTCTAAGTGTTTTTCAGTTAGAACTATGTTAGAGAGAGAAAATAAATTCTACAATTTCCTATACCAACAAAAAAACTGGACATACCAGCTTCCCTCACTGAGGAAAGACCTTCTAAGCTTATACTGCCAGTAACATCAGGATAATCAAGTTTTGATTCCACCTACGGAGAAGCATTCATTACTAAAATCAAGTTTAAACTTGATAAATAATTTGATGAAGAAGCGTCTAGAAGCTTACAGTTGTTAATTCATATTGCAGTTCTGAAGAGACAACATCTGACTGCTTAGCCTTAGAGAAACATTGTTTAATAGAAAGACCCCGATTCTGCATAACAGTTTGACATCAGTATCTACAACAGTAGAATAACCAACAAAAACAAAACATCTATTGCCAGAACGGTAACACATCAGCAATTATTTTCACACCCCACGAAGAGTGTGTAAGTGATCTGAATGTTTCCAGTGCAGATGTGTAGTTACATTGCCTATTAGCACCATGCTGCACTGTATATTTGCAATTATTTTTAATTCTTAAAAACCAAAAACTACCTTCAGATCAGCCAAGATACGGGCTGCTGCCTTTGCATTTGCGCTCTTCTTATTTCTGTCATGTCCTTGGGCTATCAGTAGTTCATCTCGTAATTGAACTGTCATCTCTACAATCAGTTCTTCTCCTTTACTGGTGCTTTTTGAATTTATGAAGCAACCAAGGTGACTACATAACTCCAGCAACTCACGATAAGGTGGTAATGCAAGCTTATCAGGGGTGATCATTGGAGAAAGCAACGGTTCAACAATCTTCCAAACCAGATCAACATTAAAATCCGTGTCTATAAATATCGCCCCTGTAATACTTTCCATAATGTCTCCAAGAACCTGTACAGGGAAGAACAAAATTAGCTAGCTAACTGGTATGCACAAATGTTGGCAGAGCAATTCTCCACTTATCGTGTATAGCAATATAGACATGACAGAAATAACTAAAGCTCCATATATTGTTTCTGGAGAAAAAGGCAGAAGAGATGCAGAGTCCATTAACGAAAACTAGGCCATACAAACTATGAACGTAAAACAATATTTTCTAACCTTAGGTACTTTGCATGTATCATGTCGAAGGTATTCATTCTCTTTCCCATCAAACTTTGAAATGGACCTTACATATTCTGTTACTTGCTCCAAAAGTACTCCAGAACCATGTTGTAGATGATTATGAATGCAGTTTCTTACAACTGCTTGTGCGAAATTCTCATTACTAACCAAAGCGGAACGTAAGTCTGTTAATTCTCCAGGATCAACATTAGTGTGTTTAACATAGAGATGTTGTGTGATTAATAGATCCAGGACAGAATCACCAAGAAATTCTAGCCGCTGATACAAGGCAGAAATTGATTGTTAACCAACGCAGAAATTTTAAGCAATATATGTTTTAAATATGGTGAACTATTGTTACTAAAACTGCTACGCCTACCAATACAGAAATATAAGTACTCTACTTCACTAACCTGATAACAGTAGTCGATCCCTAACTCCTGCAGAGATGGATGAGTAATGGCTTCAAGCAGAAGGCCCTTGACAGAGAAGTTATATTTCAGCTTCGCTTCCAGTTCCTCAATATCATTCAGTTTTGGTAAGTAGCATAGACGAGATGAGTTAGATTGTACTTCCTGCACTAATTTCATATCACATCTGATATCAATACCGAACCACTGCATGATCCAAACTGCAGCAGTGATGCCACCACCAACATAATATGCCCCTACTAGTGCTTCAACACAGTCAGATATTGTTTTCGAGCACATCCATCTGTGACCTCTGTCACAAGGCTTTCCCACGACACAAGATGGATCATCTGTGATATATCTTCCGTGAAGAGGAACGGATGCAGTCTCAATTCCACAGTTACAAGGGAAACGGCGCAATGATATCTGTCCAGGAGCAGCCCAACGCCTTGGGTCAAATGCACTATCCCGTATATAACCCTGAAAAGCATAAAGTCAAATAAAATAAACCTTATAAACAGTTCTATCTGAAAGAAACTGATTGTATGAGAATAGATGTTCAGGCCTCTGAAGTAACTTCACGATGCAATCCGATGCTACCCAAGGTTAGTACTGTAAGGAAAACATTACAACAACTGTGGGGGAACAATGCAACCACAGTCCTTTTGTCTGCATGAATACTACCACATCTTTATCCATTTGGACTAGCTTTTGGGAAATTTCAAATCTCATTACATAAATGACAAGGAATATTTAGGTTCCTATTCTCGCTAGTTGAATTACCAACTCTAACGAAAATGGAACAGAACAAATTCTAAAGTTCAGGGAGTTGATACCATGAAAGTGGATGAAAGCACCTACCTGCAAGGATCGCCAAATTCCATGTTTATGCAGTGTGGCATTGCAGACAGCATTGGATCTCATGTCAGAAAGTTGACCTTCATGTTTCATTGGATACCTTAAGAACAGGTCACAACCTATTACATATTTCAGTACCGAGTCTCCTAATAACTCCAACCGCTCCAGAGAAAACGTCTCACAGCACCGTAAAGTTGTGATAGCTTCCAAAATCTATCATGAAGAGGTCAAATGATCAGGGTACACATTACCATACTAAGTGATAAAGTGAAAATATAACGTCATAAAAGAGTACAAACCAGACTACTTGGTATGTATTGGGTATAACCGATATCTCTGCGAAGCTGGCTGGCTAGCATGAGAGACTGAAGCCGATGCATTACAGAGGGGAGTAAATAAAATGATTTGAGAACATCAGTTGTGACATCAAGGTGGATGAGTAGTTCAGGAGGGACCCGGGCATGAACTTGTTCTTTTTCTACGAGCAGAGGTTTGCCAGTTGAAATATCTGCCACAGATCATTTGTAGTGTCATGTAAAAGCAGATCCAGTAGAAAATGCAGTTGCCGTATTCAAGACATGCAATTCATTGTAACAGGGAAAGGAAATGTGTTGGTAGACTGGAATTTACAGTACCTTGGTATTTCAATTTTGAAAAAAGTAGATTGTGTGCATTGTGGCTTTGCTTTAACAGCAATAAAGGTTGTCTTGGATGTTGAATAATAATATTGTACCTACACATAATGAAAAATGGAGAAATTATTTGAAGCATACCAGAATGGATTGTTCCTGAATCACGATTGTGTTTGTGAGCAAGTACTTTTGATGGTAGTAATCCACAAATGAAGCAAATGGTGAAGCTTTCCCATTATACATTTCATCAAATGAGTTGTCTGCAGTTGTGTCAAAAATCAAGTCAAGAACTGAATATATCCTCCCAGTATGAACAGACAGCACAACTGAATCCTTGACGCTGGAAAAAGGAAGAGATTTATTGGCCAAATGAATGATGTCTTCCCCCTTATTTCTTTCATGTGAAATTAAATTTCCGAAATTGAGATTTCCATCTTCTAGGTACAAACTTCTCAAGTCCCCCATCGCACCAGAGCAAGATTCAACGGCCTCCCAGTGGATGCCTAGATCATGCTGGACGTCTAAGGGATGCCTCAAAGGCAAAAGTAAGTACATGCTGTCTGAACTCCATTGTATTTCATATCCTTTTTGGAAAACAAATTCCCTTTCCAGTCCACTTGTTCGGGAACCATGAAATAATCTACCAAATATGCCATTGAAGAAGAATTCTTGAAATAGTTTCCCTTTACACAGCTAAAGAAAACTAAGTAAGCCAGTGGTATATAAAGTTTGCAGAACTCTAACAGGAATACAAGTAGTAGTATTTATAGAACAACCTGCTCTTTGTTCAGTTGAATTTGTCCACAAGGAGTTACTGTAGTGTAGACCATTTTGTTAGGAATAAGGAAGAGATCCATTTTTGAACGTGCCACATCATCATCAAGTACTGATTCCATCAATAGAACGAACCCAGCATAGTTTTCACCTTCTTGATCACAATGAAAATCAAATCTATAAATATTCAGTGTGACAGTTTCATCTTCATGGATCCAAGTCCCTGATAGAGCATGAACATTTACTGTTCCATGAAGTTCCTTTCGTTTTGTTGTTCCTAATAAAATGGGGGAAGAGATGTAAAAGGAGAAGTGGCCATAGCTGTCGGCAAAATTTACTTTACATGAATAAGCTGTCAGCTGCAGACTTAAGTAGTCAGCGTAATAATGGGCAAAAGAATTACCAGATTAGAGAGAATAGAGAAGATAACATAGCTCAATGGTCCAGAATATTCAGTTTAATAAATATACCCAAAAAGTAAACATGCCCGTAAGGACAAGACCATATATGCAAGGGTTTAGTTCTGTGTAACAGTAATCATGATGCAACATCCAAGGGAAAGATTTATCCATCACTAGTTCCACCATTTTCATCTTCGTACACAAATTTCATACTCATTCAACTGTGTTTTATTAGTGGAAATGCAAAGCAAAACATAAAAGGATATGTTCCATTCCTAAGCAAGAGTGTAAGACATCAGGCACCTACCTCGTCCAGAAAGGCATTTTTCATCTGTTATAATTGTACCAATATTCATGGGTTCTTCAGTCAACGGTACCAAATGATCGTTGAGTTCTCCCAGCTGATGCAATTTCTTGCATGCCTCCAAGGATACAAGCTGCTTGGCTAAATTACATGTACTGCTTGAAGGACCAACTATACTCCGAAAAGCTGCATTGGGAGGCAATGTCAAGGTACATTGATAGAACCCATCATTGAGAACCATCTCAAAGGAAGGCTTTGGCATGTAATATCTGCATAAGAGTACTACGATGAATTATTTGTTTGATACAACAAGTTTACAGTAGACTAATAGAATATAGTAAAATCAAGGATTAGTTTTTGTATACTGAGTGGCATTTAATCTTGGCCAACTTTACGGCCCACAAGCAAGCGGCCATAACAACATCAGATACTCTTTAAAATTTAGTGACACAGTCATGCTCAACTATCACATATATGTTTAAATGCTACTTAACAGCAAAAAAATGAAGACGAGGCACAAGCCGGCAGATAAAACCAGTAAGGTTTAAATATTTAAGGGAAAGTGTAAGTTACCTATCTTTAGGAAGTTTCTCACAATATTTGTAAACTAGATTGACACAGCAGTCAGCAGTGATGGTCGCTCCTGTTGAGGCAACGTGGTATGTATACTTCTCTTCGAGAGGCAAGTCATGTGATGAAGTATTAGAACATTTGTGAAGCGCAAAGTTTTTGACATAGTACTCGGTTCGTATTATATTGAATATGTGTTCCTGCTGTACTATGTTCCCCCTGAAATTTTGAGACAAAACATAAAATCGTATTTAACATGACACAACTATTAAATAGTCAAATAGGATAGCATCAAAGATTTCAGCAATTTCTGAACTGCAGGAGTAACTATTAAACAGTCATATAAGATTTAAGAAAAAACTAAATCAAATGTAAGTGATGAAGTGTGACATTTTATACCTCTCAATCATAAGAACATAATTTGAACTGCTTTTTCTGGCACGCCCACGAGATTGAACATAGCTACAAACAGTTCTGGGGAGGTCAAAGCGTATCACACAGGAACAGTTAGGTACATCAATGCCCTCCTCAGACACATCTGTAGTGAAAAGCAAATTCACCTGGAAATTGGCATAAAATTTAGTAAATCGTCATAAAATCAGCGTATAGCTCCATATTTACAAGTAATAACACACGATACCTTCCCAGCTCGAAACAAATCCAAAGTAAATCTCTGCACTGCTGGACTCAAAGCATCTTTTGATGTACTTCCACCGGTCAAATAAGAAATTGAAAAACAGGAGAAGCTAACAATTCCTCTCATGAACCTTTCAACAGCTTTGGCTGTCATAATTCTTTCTACAAAAATCATGCAAAGCACTTCCTCTGATGAGCTGTAGAGAAAATACAAATAAGTGTTTCATTGTACCATCAAAAGACCAAAAATAGGCAAAGCTGAACATATAGAGCGGAGTACTGTTTTACCCAAATGATTTAAATATGTTGATCAGTGTTTCCACTTTAGAAGAAATATATCCCATTTTAGTTAGTTCAGCAGAACCAGAATCCGATTTCATTAGTTCCTCATAACCTATCATACAACAATATCCGAATGATTAGAAAACAAATATTATCATAAAATAAAGTCTTAGTTTTGTTTCCCTAATACAAAGATACAAACTTCCTCCGTGTTTCAACAAAAAGAAAATAAAATAGAAAGAAAGCTACTGGATTTGATCTAGGAAGCTATAAATCCACACAAGGATGGCAGAAATGTCTTTGTGGCATGGTTATATAGAGCATTGAGCTGGACCATGCAAACAAAAATTGTAAGAAGCAAGTCTTTGTTTTTATTTCATTTTGCAATGTGGCATGCAAATCGCAAAAAGTAGGGTTATTACTGATTATGTAGTATCAGAGAACTTTTTACAGAAAACATTACGAACTATAAGAAAAACAAAAGCCCTGCTTGATCTTTGTAAATTGCTTGTTACCAAATAGTTAAGAGCTTGTCAGTTTCATTATAGGCTATGTACTTGCATAGTGCATTGCAAGCAAAAATAGTAAGATGATAAAAGGCTTGTGTTCTTTCTGGATCTCTCCTTTTCGTGTTTCCGTTGGGTTTCATCTCTAGACTACCCCAACTTGCTTGGGATAAAAGGCTTTGTTGTTGTTGTTGTTGTTGTTGTTGATAAACATAATTTTGAGATCTAACTGGTGCATGTTTGCATTATAAAGTCATCATTTGAAATGCGAAACTGAACATAATAACAACATGCACCATACCCTGTGGCAGAATTTTCTCTATCAAACATAAAGCTTCTTTGAAATAGGACACATGAAAATTCAAGCTAGCTTTCGAGAATGTGCAGTCTTCGGGATCACCAAGCGTCTTAATGCTATCATTATATATTTTCACCATCTATTTGCAAGAAATGGCCAATAAAGGATTAGCATGTAAACATTTAACAGATATATTTATTCTGGTTAATAAAATTGCAAGCATAAATGCAGATATGCATTTTGACAAAATTTCATCATGGGGATTGGGCAAAATAGTAAAATGTTAATCACTGAATAGAGCTACTTTCTTATTGTGAAACAGGAGGAAATACATAAGGCAATGGTTATTCTCAAGAATTCCATTTATGGTACCACAACTTTATTCCTAAAATCAATTAAGTCAAGCAAATTCGGGCATGCAATAGGTTGGTTTCAGATGTTGCTCACATATTCCGAAAATTATCATAAAATTAATTCCTCACCACTTACAAATATTTTTTTAACCCTATGTGTTGTTCCCCGGCTAGGCATGTCTCGATAGAAAAATTTAATATGTGTGCAGTAAGTTTTGAATCAATTTAATAAAACACAGGAATTGATGAAGCTACTAGTCGACAAATATGATGAAATGTCTCAAGTACCACATTGATTATTATGACTCTTCAAAAATAATAATAACTACACAATGATTAGATGATACAGTACCTCCAAGGTAATTACTGGACCAAGAGTGTCCAGTCCGTACAATATTTTCTCATGGTATCTGAACAAGCTCTTTCTTGACATCTCCAAGATATTGTCAGTGTCTTCAAATTTAGTAGATGATGATTCTTGCAGATTAACCAATAGAGAATTAAACTGCTCAATAAAACAACCACTTAACATATAGTATATATAGATGTGCAAAGGGGAAGAATATGAAAGGTACTTTAGGTGTTGCTACTCGAAGTAATTTTCTTAATAGAAGATGTTTATAGTTGTTTTATTAAATAACCTCCTCAAACAGTATCTGTAGCTTTGATTTTAGCTCATCAAAATCAACCAAGTAAGGGTCATAATATTTGTTCACAATTGCTGCAGCAGAAGAAAAGAGCTCAAGCTCATTCCTGTCTTCTACGCTATATACCTGGGACAGCATGTAAGATGTTCAAAGTCCATTTACTGCAGACCATGGTTTCCTAAAAGAACAAACTAAAATTTCAAATCTAAGGAAGTTGTGCTGCTAAAAGTACCTTTGCATCCAATATTAGTTCAAGTTGAGCAACCTGTGCTGCACAATCTTCTATTGTATAAGCACCTGACAAAAGAAGATAATTTTACAAACAATAAGTTTTAGTTAAAAAAAGTAACCGAACCAATTAGAAATAGTATGTCACATTTTTTAAATAGGAATGCCCATCTGATGTGACAATATATGATATTTCTAGAAGGTACCACGTGTGTACAACTATCGAAAATAGTTAGAAAATTCAATGTGTAATAAAAGATCAGAAGCAGGAACCAATCTGTACAGGTTGGGACCAAAATTGTTGCACTGCAGATCTATAGGGCAGCATTAACAAAAAGGGGAGCATCATACTTTCAGCAATCTATTATTTTGTGATGCACACAACATGCACATTGTGGCACATGACAAAGAGAAGGGAAAACATGCAGTCATAAAGCATGATGATTTAATGAACTACAAAATCATATTTTCTGAAATTATTGATGAAAAAAAAACATACTGAGTGTATAAAGCACACGAATCTCATGTACAGGGTTATTACCTTTTGTAGCAACTGGAGATGCCGTCATTCCAAAGACAGCTGGCCTCCACTCAGAACGAATGTAAAATTCCTTTAAACTCAAGAAAGGGAATAGAAAATTAGAAAATTTTGCATGACACTTCATATAGAAAGTACTATCTAAGAAAACTATCTACTATATAAATACAGAATGAGGGTATATAAGAGTATCTTTATTGTACAATATATACCTTCATTATTCGTGAGTAGGGATGGCTTCCACAGGCACGATGGCATTCATCAAATATCAACAAGCTCATTGAGCTCACTGTTATAAAAGCATGCCTCAGAGCATCTAACAAAATCTGTGGCGTCATTACAATTATCTGAAAGACAAAAAGGAAAAATGTCACTCCTTAAGGCAAATACATATTTCAGATAAGCAAAATATGACACTTCCAAATTCAAACTGATAAGCACAGAACTGTATAAATAATTATGACATCCAAGAGAAGAAACTGCACTCAATTCGGATAATTTGACAAGAGTGGCATATTTACAGCAACTGCATAATCTCATTATCTAAATCAAGCATCCATTTAGCAATGAGGACAGTGAAAGGAAAAAAATGATTTAGTACTTGAGCCCTGAACCACCTACTTGCTATTCCATAGATAGAATCTTTTAGCAAAGTTCAACAAACAACTTCGGTCACCAGCTCTGACATTTATGAACAAAAAAACGTTTTCAATTCAGAGCCACAGCCATTGACAACATAGTATTGTCAACAGTCCATACTATGCTATCTCAAGTCAATTTTTTCATAGTAGGTTCCCCTTGTCTCATTCAAACGAACAAAATGAACAAGCATCAGGCATACTCAACCGTTTCAGTTTGGACACCACAGTGGGGCTCCACAAATCAATTGGTCCAAAGCATTTGGAAGGCACGGCAGCAGTTAAACCTCATAGTGCATCACATTCGGTCCATTCATGCCTCAAATGCAGCACGGTCTACAGTAAACTTACCTCCTTACTCCCAATTTGCTCCTTCCAGTCATTAACTGTCCACTCGCCGACTCCTGATGCCCCATGGCACTCCACCGCGTCGAGGTCCGTGTATTCCACAATCACCTCAAATTGCTATACAGAAACACAAAAATGAGACCGCATCCCGATCAGAAACGGTCGCCGCCTCCATATTTCCACTCGGGAAGACAAAACGGCCGCACCTGTTGGACGAGGTGCACGGTGGGCGCGAGGAACACCACGACCCGGCGCGGCGCCTCCCCAGAGCGCACGCGGCGGGCGTGCTCCCGCGCGAGCATGACGGCGACCATGGTCTTCCCGGAGCCGGTATCGAGCACCGCGATGGTGTTCTCGCGCAGCGCGGCCGTGAATACGTCCACCTGGTACCTGCGCAGACACGCGCGAACACCCCGCATCAGCTAAGGCACCTGCACCGCGCGCTTGAGAGAGGTCACGCCGGGGAATGCAAGTTGATCGAAGGTACCCCCGCGGATGGAGCTGCTTGTGCGGGCGGCGAGGAGGGGGCAGCTGGGGCGGAGGCGGGGGCGGGGGCGGGGGTCCTCGGCCATATCGGCCGCCATTGGCGGCGGGTAGCAGGGTTCGGTATGGGCCAAACCGAGATGCTGGTGGTGAAGTGCATGGCGGTGTGTCAGTGTGCGTGTATAAATCGGCGACGAGATGAAAGAATCGGCGGAGGGAGCGGCGGGGACCGGGGAGTGGAGCTGGGGGAGAAGGCGAAGTGCGTGAACTGGTGGGTGCGGAAGGCAAAGGTTCGAGTTTGCTCTGGCTTGTGGGGTCACATTGTCAGGCTGGGCACGTGCCTGCGACACGAAACGCACCTCTGCAGGTTTCTGCACAGTCCTCAACACGGCCTGTTCGGCTGGCATTATTTCCAGCGAAATAACTGTTGGCTGTTGCCTATTTTTTCCTAGCTTCGGCTGCTGCTGTGGCAGCATAAGCCAAAAAAGTTCCAGCCGAACAGGGTGTGTGTGTGTGTTTTGATAACAGCACATCTATACTCCCTCTTTTTAAAAATATAAGTATTTGTTGACTTTCAGATCTTTCATTTGTCATTCGTCTTATTTAAAATATTTATAAAATATTTATTTATTTATAATAATTTAATTTATATTTAGATATATATTAAATATGACTTCTTTATTTTTATATTTGCATTAATTTTTTAAATAAGACAAGTTGTAAAATATGATCTCTGAAAGTTAGCCAATGCCTAGATAGAGGTAGTATGATCCTGCAAACAGAATCCTCTCCGGTTTATTTTTCTTATTCGGGAAAAGGACTCTCGCCCTTTCTCCAATGTCAAACAGTACCATTTGAGACAATTCACTGATTAACATTTAGTAATTTCGTACTGGTTGATGTAATTTGCTTGCCACAAGCTGGTTAGAAATCCGCATTCGTTGTTGGAACATATTTATGTTAACATTAAAACTCCTTCGCAAAAAAAATGTTAACACAAACTGTTTAAGAGACGATTTTTTTTTAGATTAAAAGCTCACAGGCCTTGCTTTACTGAAAGCGATAAGTACAGGTCTAGCTAGGGATCCTCTAGCTCTGGAAAAATGATGCAAACCTGAGTATCACCGCACTTGCATTATTCATCATCTTCTATCTAAACACCCACTCATTCCTGGTAAATCATAGGGTCCGGTGGGTTTATTGGTTGCACCACCCTCAGGGCGCAGGAAGTTATTACTAGTAAAATCATGCATGTTAATTGGGGGGTCTTTTCCATTCGTACACATCTCTAATCACACACCAGAGATATTTAGCTAAATGGCATCTACACATGATATGGATGCATTTGTGTTTTTATCTTGCATGGGATGCTCATACAACCCCATAACCAGTACGGGTGCTAAGAATTTTTTTTCTTCTCTTGATGAAAAGACAAAAGAGGCATTTCATTACTTAGAATCAAAGTTACTTCTTGAGCTATAAGTTGTTCCACACACACCGGTCGGACACACACCGGTCGGCGCACGCAAGCGCCACACTATTGTATGGCGCGTTCACTTTGCAAGTTGTGCGAGCTCATGTGCCACACAATTATGCTCCATTTTCACAAGTTTAGTCCGATAATAAGCTGTCAAACTCAACTAACTCACTAATAACATAGCACAAATCATTCCTCATATTTTGAGGTATTCTGATCATATTGGCCACAGTAGCACAGTCCACCTCGGGATACTCTTCTCGCACCATTTCCATGCAAGCCGGACGCCTTCTCTAGCCGCTATCGCACTTGTCTCCTCTGCACCTATGATACCGGACTGGCCGGACAGCACTCCACGAAGTAAAGGGGAGTGTTTCCAAAAATTTAAGTAAGTATTCCCTTCCTCACGTAAACACTTTCCTTTTCTCTCTAGATTAAAACAATTATTTATCAAACATTAAAAATTTTAAAATTTTTTGTGACAATAGAGAAACACATGACAAGTAGATTTCCTTACAAGGAAAGTTTCAAATTTATTTTCATATTGATTTTTTAATTACAGTAATACACTAAAACATTAATCTTTCTTTGAAAGGCTGTGTGTCCAAAACACTTCCCACTTCTCCGTGGACGAAAACAATTACTTACCGAGCAGTAAAATTTTTCTTTTCTTTTTGTTTTGGTAGAGAAACACGTGAAGAACAAATTTTGTTATTTGCAAAGTTTCAAATTCATTTCGGTTTTGGATTTAAAGTTCTCAAAATACACTAAAGCATTAAGATTTTTTTGAATGGTGAAGAGTGGCACAGAAGGGAAGAAAAATTTTAGTTAGTGGCACACAAGGAAAATGAAATTTTCTAGTAGCTGAGAAAGGAAAGGAAGTTTTTTCAATGGCCGAGAAGAAATTTGTCCTATATAGTTCGGGCCCAATTCCGCATGGCAAAAGGTGTTGCGAGAAATGGTTGCTTTCATGGATAATAAAGAGAGAAGAGATAGATTCTTCGACAGGGTCATTCTTATCTCACTCTCTCTGTCCTTGTACATATGGGAACAAATTAAATTAATTACATGTGTATTCCAATGTTGTCATTTAGCAAATGATTTAGATTCCATTGCTGTAATTTTATCTGTATGGATACAATTTCCCAATGTGCTTCTGAGGTAGCACCTGAAGGATACTTGGAAAGATACATTGGGCGATGCTCTGGATTGGAAGATGAAGATGTTGCTCTGGAGACATTTCCATGAGCAGTGACGAACTATAGCTGATTCTGCTGAACTAAAGACTTTGTGTGTATTTATCGAAGGATAAACATGTAATTTTGTTGAATTACCTATACCGTACGTGTCCTTCAGTAGGTTGAGGAAATGTTAAGGAAGATGATTTCAAAAAAAAATGTTAAGGAAGATTAAAAAAGATGCGCCTCTATCAGACAGCTGCAGCCTAACCCAAAATTGGCTGACTAGCTTTGTTCTTCTCACCTTTGGTTTTGACAATATTATCATTGTACCTCCTGCTCACGTTCCTGTGACCGTTCTCGGCACCATCGTACCATCCAGATTTGCAGCGTGCTTGTTCATCACCAACACCGCATGCTATGAAGCTTTAACGTACATGTCTGTTCCTCTACCAGTCATGGTTTGCAATGCGATTGGTTCTAGTTCATCCAGGATCTCACTTTAAACAAGCTTGAAAATCTAATGATAAAAACATTTGAACATCTAATACGAGTAATTGACCCAAAACCAAACATAACGCTAAGTTGTGCCCGTTATAACTTCCCACTCCAGTTTTCAATTAATTACACAACAATACTTTTAGCTCATTTTCTGAACAAAAAAAATATCCGAATTATATCAATAAAAATTAGAAACGTCATTATAAGACAGAGATATGGAGTGTCCAGATCCAACCCAGTTTCACACCCAGTTATAAGATAGTAATACCAAAGCATATGAAAATGGTAGCAATATAACGTACATCTGTTTTCCCAGTACTGGTTTGTCCTTTCATTGAATTATAAATCTAGAGTCTAATGTGGTATCTTAGACACATGTACTCTAGTCATACAAAGAGACATAAAACAACTCTAGTCATACAAAGGAGAGACTTTACACGTTGTCTTTTAATAAATGTATATTATTAATGATTGTATGGCTGGCTTTGGGGTCAATTAATACTTAGCAGGGGTTGGGCATATATGGCTGAATGGCTCACCTAGAGAGATGTAAAAATAAAACACACATGAACAAATGGAACTCATGGAAGTAAAACACGGCAACTTCTATATCATGGTATGGGGTCACACATACAACACATACATAATTGCCATTTGACCCTATGTTACCTCGTTGTGTACAAAAGAATATCCTCCTCAAACCCAATAAGTTTTCTCTATGTCATCTAATATCTATAATTTATATGAAGAATATTAGTGCTGCTACTCTTGGTGCACATCTCCAATATAACATGTGAGCCATGTACCTAATCCTAGAGATCATCTGCCACATGGACAACATGTGTCCAAACTTCTGTATGTTCCAACTAGCAGCAACCTATCAGAATCAGATGCGCTCCCAGAGCCATGAAGACTGGTGCCAACTGCCAACATAGGCTGTAAACTCCTTCATAGAAACATCATCGGTCTCCCGAGTTCAAGGAAAATCATGGGCATAACCAAGAGCAAATTATTAATCTCGAGCCGCCTTGTTTTTCCAAGCAGCAATTGGCTTTGGAATACTGTCAAAGCGAGGGATAGGAAGAGGAAGAGCAAAAGAATCTGGTTTTATGCCCCATTTGCTAGCTGACCATATGGAGCTACTGGTGTTGATCTCTGGTTCTTGGAACTCTGGAGTGCTCGAAGATTTCCTAACAGTTTGCAATCCATTTCCAAGCAAAGGCTCATCCATTGCAAAAAGATTCTGCTGACTCTTGTTCATGTCTGGTCGATTGCTTGACTTTGGCCTCAATGCCAGGCCCTTCCCAGCACTTGCCAGGAAGTCGCCACCATTTTCCTCCCTAGGTAATAACTCACCATCAGCTTTCTGGCGCCGCCTTATCAACCTTTCATTGTCACCATTCTCATCAGTCTCACCATTTGCAAGAGAACCTATTGTCAAACTTCTGGATTTTCTATTCTGAAGAGGGAATGGATCAGAATTTGGTGGCTCCAACCATGGCTCAAGATCCAAACAGATAGATTTGCCTTTCCTATATACTGCCATTTCTGTGCCTTCTGCATGATCTCTCTTTGGAGGTGGTGCAAGGCCATAGTATCCTTGCAAAAGGCTCATGGCTGGTGAAACTCTGTGTTTTGGTGTTTTTAGTACCGAATCTAATATATCTTCATGGATGCGACGTGGAGTACACTCCCTGAAATATTATATTTGTTATAGAATATGTTATATAAGGCAAGACAAAAAATAGACCACGTGAAAGTGAATGCTAATCTGGAGAGGAAGACTGAAGTCTTATGGTGCATAATAAACAAGACACAACTATGTATGGTTTACCCTATGCTCTTGTAAGTACTACATCACTACATTCTTTTAAAAATATGTACAGCTTATATATGCATGACGGAGGTGGGAAAAGAGAAGTAAAACTATGTGTGCATGAGACAGCTGAAAAATATTTGTGGGTTGGTTTAATGAATCCTTTTATTCCTCTTTCAACACTATTGATATATTGACTTATTCTTCAGAAATGCTACTACAAAGATCCAAACAAAGGATAGGCTAATAATCACAAGTGTTCGCATAAACTAATCTCAAGTCATAAAGCTAATTGACTAACTGCATATTGAAGATAAAAAGTGGCCAAAAGAAAATCATAACCTCATTATTTCCATAGTTTAGTTACAAAAGATGCATTGTTCAATGCTTCAATCAAAACCAAGTTGATTTGTTTAATTAAAAACAATCAAATACAGGTCTAAGGTGTTAGAGTAATTAGTAACCAATTCATTTGAATGGTAAAAAGACATAACACTCCAGAGGAGAAAATAATATACTTCTAAGACACTAAAGATGGAAAAGGGGAAAAGCTGAGGAAAATCAGTTGGCATGCAATGAACATAGCAAAGGCTCAGCAAGGTCAGAATTCCTGCTGCATGCCTAGGTTCTAGCAGAACTGCAAAATTGCGATCAAACTCAAAATATTCAAATAATAAGAATCATTTACAGCTACTACAAGAAACTGATTTCTAGAATTGGTTTCTAGAAACTGGTTTATAAATAAAAACCGGGTGGCCCTGTTTGGATCCTGGTTTTTACAAACCAGAAACCAGCTGTATTTTATTGGTCAATGACTTGTTTTAAGATAAAAAACTGGCATTAGCTGGGCTAGATTAGATTATGGCTTTCTTAAAAACTCATAATCTAGTTTTTATAAACTGGCAAAAACAAAACGGCAAATTTAGAGGCCCTTCGGTTTGCAGCAATCAGTTTTTTACAAACTAGAGCGATCCAAACAGGACCTTAGCTCTCCTTTCCGTTCCAGTTCAAAATATCTTGAACACTTTGGTTTCACGTGACAGTAGTTTAAACTCATACTAGTACCTCAGACCCGGTGGCCTAATCCAACCTTGCTTCACCTAGATAGACAAACCTGACTGTCGTGTAGCGTAAATGCTTATTGCATAACTACCAGCACCAGACATATATAAACACTAGCCAATCGAAATTACAACATAAGAATCACTAGGTACGTCCACTAAAGTGTAGCTGATGCATAATTTTGCTCCTATTTACCTGTGATCGTCCTCGGACGAACCATTCTGCTGGCAGGATGATGGCGGATGTCTCCCAGGGAGTGGAATCCGCAGTGTCTTGTGTGCAAACATCTGAAGGTCAGTTGAGAGGCCATTCAGCCTCTTAATATCCGCTACCTACAGGACCCAAACACGCGAATCATTCCAAAATAGTTGTACCGTAGTGGAAACGGAAGCCATTGGACACGAAACAACTACAAAGTAAAGAACGCTTCTATTTTATATCCACGCTGATATTCCGATTCCAATATTATAACCAGAGACCCTAAAAAAACCAGAGCACTGCCGTCGTTTTACCTCGACGCCATACTTGATCGCGACGCCCGCGAGGGTGTCTAGCTTGCCCACTCGGTGCAGCATGTACTGCCCGCACGATGACATCGCCGCCGCCGGAGACGACGCCGAGGGGGACGAAGACCGAGAGGGAGACTGATCGACGGTTACGGAGGCCATGGCGCCTGCCTCCTCGATCTCGCCCGTCCCCCGGACCCCGTCGTCCAAGAACCCATTGCCGCGCGAGAAAGCCTGGTCCTTGGGGAAATGGGGGCGGTTCATGACATCCGGAGGCGCGGAGGGGTGAGATCTGGGCGCGGGCGGCGCTGATTCGTGGCGAAACTTTGCAGATTCGCAGTCAGCAGAGGATGCGGATAGGAGATGATTTGATGAGGAATCGGCCAGGAGGGTGGAGAAGGAGGAGCGGAAGGGTGGGAGGGGTGGAGCACGCGCGAGGTTTGGTCTATTGACGCGGCTCGGGGAAGAAGGCGACGCGAGAAACGTGGCGCAAGGAAAACACCACCCAATTTTTCCTCTGTTTGAAGCTTCAGACGTCTTTAATGGCATCTAAAATAATCGAACTTAAATCTTCTACGAGTATCTGAAATGAAATCTTCACGGGGAATGGATTCTCTTGTTGCTGTTTATAAAATGTCGCTTAATCTATATCTTTAATTAGAAAAATCTTTAACTAAAAAAAATCATTACGCAACACCGTGGAGAAAATGTTCAGATTATAATAGATTAATGTTACTAGTATGTGTAAAGAAATTAAGTGTATCTTCTCGCGATTTGTTATGAGTGGTGAAGTTGCGATGATAAACTCTCAATTCCTCGTTTAGTTGTTTGCCATATAGAGATCACTTAAGAACAACTTTTTTTTGGACACCACATTTAAACGAATTGTCGTAGTTTAGCTGCTGTTGGGCCTGGCTTATTAGTCGCACCTCTGAGAAAAGGCCTGTCCAGCCGTCCCTACCGTCTGCAAGGCCACGACTAGCTCGATGCGGACACGATCGGCAATGTGCAACGGGAGTACGGGACCAGAGTAGTCGAGTCAAATGTGCATGCAGCGGCCCGTGAGGCCGTGATGCAGCATGTGTCACATGGAATTCAGTCAAAGCGTGTAGCATAACCGACACGCTGTGGATGAAAAATTATAAGTGCAATAGTAGTGAGTTCTTTCTATAGTGGCATCACCGTATAGGAGTGAGTTCATTCCGTATGCCACGAGCAAACCAGACTTTTCTATCAGTGAAATAGGAGTGAGTTCTTTCTTTGGCGACATGTGTCAGGATTAGCAAAGGTAAAATTGTCTGCAACAAGTTTCGTGCGAAACAAGCATTAGTAGCGCGACCGCGAGTGGCACAAAAGTACTAGGTTACTGCTAGCTCCAGCGACAGCACAACCTTTCCTACCCTTGCTTGTTAGAGAGGGGCGGAGATTTTTTTAAAAATACTCCTGGCTTCAGAAAAGGACATAATCAAACGAACTGCAATGCATTATTAAACCTGTATTAAGCTGTATATACACGTCAGTGTACATCTTTGCTGCTGGTACGAAATGTATGTACAAATATAAAGGCCACTACTGATTGCAGCTCGATTATTTGATCACTATACAAAATTGTTGCTCATATTTCGCATACAACTGTCCTGTATGATTAAAGATGTGCTAAAACCCAAACCTTTAAGTGCTTTACCTCGAACCTTGTGCATGGAAACACCGTGTTGTGACCTTTTCCATGTGCCACACTGTGGGGAAATGCTTTGGTCTTAAGTCGTTGACCACAAAAATGAAGATTCTCATGGCTCGCACAAGCTACTCTCTTGTGAGCCAGCCCTTCATCCTTATAGGATGGTTCAACACTTCAACGTGAATGGAGATGCCGCTGAAGCTATCACAACATACGGCCAGTGATCTTCATACCGAAGCCCAACTTCTGAAATGTAATACGGATCTCCACGCCAGTTGGCTCCAATGACAACTATTTACATGTATGTCAACGAGATTGGAATGACCTGTTAAGAAGTGCAACAGATATTTTATATCAAGTTGCCTTCATTATGAAGATGTTAAGCAAATGCAGCTTTAGAGTAGAGTTCAAAGCACACAAGCTGCAAAAGGCATGACCTAACATAAACCAAGTCAGTTATGTCAGTTAGCAGCAATGGACTTACAACATAAATAGTAATAATATATTTTTTTTGTTTTTGTTTTTGAAAATAGTAATAATAATTAATAAAAGGAGAGAAGTATCACAAAAATAAGCTATAGGATGCACTGATCTGATGCTGACGTGTAGAGTTTCACCATCGTAAAACCAACGAGTTTAGAAAGAGGTAACAGAGTAGTGTATTAGATGCTCCTACTGCTACTTAACCAGCAAAATGGGCCAGCAAGGTACCTTCAAAGTCATGACTCAATGACACAAGGACCTATGGGTGCAAACATCATGCTTACCACAATGACCTTTTGAGATATAACACTTGCAGACTAGACAGGTCTGTCCTTACTAAGAGCTTGTTCGGCTGGAACTTTTTGGCTTATGCTGCCCAGCAGCAGCCAGGAGCTAGGAGATAGGAGGCAACAACAGGCAACAGCCAACAGTTATTTTGCTGGAAATAATGCCAGCCGAACAGGCCCTAAATTCATCAAAGGCACGCATAAATACCAAGCAGACCAATATCTTCTAAGTTCCATAGCAATGCCTTTGGCATGTCACTTCCACCGGGCCGATATTTCTTTTTTCAAGTTAAGTTTAGATTGGCCATGTTCTCACTAAAGACATACTACAATTTTTTATTAAAAAACTCGGATCCAAAGTAGACCGTAGCATTTTCCTGAATAAGTGCAGTGGCAAATATAAGCCCGATTTAGATAAGTGGTGGCCCGCAACAGCTCACAAGCACCACCACAG
This sequence comes from Chloris gayana, assembly GCA_031894775.1. Taxonomy (NCBI): domain Eukaryota; kingdom Viridiplantae; phylum Streptophyta; class Magnoliopsida; order Poales; family Poaceae; genus Chloris; species Chloris gayana. The sequence goes on from JAUNZO010003074.1 coordinate 97,620, forward strand.
CACGAATAGTTAAATAAATTTAACCTCTGCCCAGAGCAAGAAGACATGATAACTAAATATAACACTACTTTAGTACAATAGTGGCTATCTGTGAAGTATACCTTTGACTTTTCTTAGAGAATGAACTACTCAGGAAGCCTCAACCGCCTAAAGAATTCAAAAAGATGAAAATTTGATGTCCAGTAAAAGAAAGCTATCACAGGACCGTCTCTGATGAACTGCAAGGTGCACAACTTAAGTATGTCAGTAAGAAATAACGAGTGTAGGACCAACAATATGCTCCCCCACAACTCACCTTTCCATCCAGTATCAAAAGCTCCCCATCAACCCACCGAGGATTTTGGAAATCAGGATCCACAATTTTTCTTTGCCCTTTGTACCTAGCAACCTATATGATATGGAGTTCTAAGGTTTGACATTTATAGGTGAAAATACAACTTTAGCATTTTGCATTATGGACATACCACTCCAAGTTCTCTAGGGATGATTCCCTTATGAGGAAGCTGGTAGCGTTCACCAATTTTTGCGCGGAACACAACCTGGCATAGGTAATGATACAAGGTTATTATACCAATTAAACAACACACATTAACCAACACTATTCAGACAGTGAGTGGGAGCTCTTAAGGAAACATTTTTGCAAAACTATGAGCAAGTAAAATGGTTTATCAATAATATTTTACATGGGAAAGCATAAGCCACACTATATTCATTGCAACCATTAAATATTTTTGCATGGTACTACAAAGTACGAGAACCATCATACCTGACCGGATGCCACAAGGTTATCCCCTGTTAATTTTACAGCTTCAACGTACTCATAAAATAGGAGGTCCCCATCCTCCTCAGACAAGTTATCTTCCTGCCATTGGCCGAATTTTCGTTGCAAACTAAGAATTTCCGAGTCAAATCCTGATGCAGTCACATATAAGCCTGCCCAAAGGATGCCTTTCAGCCATGACCAGAAAAAGGAAGAAGATAGACAGAATGGGGTCATGAAAAGCTCAATTGGTAGGTATGATTTGAACATACCAGTAAGAGGATCTGAAGATGTGGACATCTGAATACGGTTGAAGTGGGTAACTCCATGCAGTTTTTGCTGAAACTTGTTATTATGTTGCTTGACGCCAAGTTGGAGTATCTGTACAAGAAAAGTTTTAACAATATCAAGAATCAGTCTAACACCATGGACAAATAATGTTCTTTGTCACTCCTTACATATATAATAACATTATTATTGATCAATTGATTGATACATTTGTGTTCGCGTGCATGTAAGAAGAAGCACTAAAGAGGCATTAAGAGTCACCGGACTAATACAATAACCATGACCAAAGGAACTTTATGCAGATCTACCTAGAGGAGCAGGTATTTAAGATCCAAGTTGAGAAGCGGATATTGTAAGTTCTATACAGACATAATCGATGGATCCATGCAGGACAGATCTATGCACAAAATTCACTCGGTAGCCTTCTCACAAAGTATATCACTAGAATTCAGTCCGAACACAGTTTCATGGATGTTTTACCAGTTCACAGATACGGGATGACATCTTGAAAAACCTAAAACAGAAGGAACCATCAACAACAACAACATAGCCTTTTTTCAATAGCCTTTTATCCCAAGCAAGTTGAAAAAAGGCTATGTTGAAAACTAAACCAGAAGGAACCATCAATTGAAAAAAAAACATTATCATAGTGAAATCAGACTATGATCAGTATTCCTTTCTATAATCCAATCAAGCGCAATGAAGGGTATCAAATGCTTATGCAAAATACTGCAACAATAATTTATTTACCGATAGTTTCTTGCTGCCGCCACTCAACTTTACACGATCAAGCTGGACAAAACCATCATGACTCTGCTGACTGGCACCCAAACCAACTGTTTTCTTCAATGTCCCCTGGACCTTTTCAACATCTTTATTTTTACTGTGTTGTTCAGTATAGAAGGAAAATGAGAAGTGGTCTCTTTTTTCTAATCTAGCTGGCATTCTCTCAAAAGCTTCAGCTGGCGACTGATAATCAAAATCGTTGCTATTCTCACTGACAAAATCAATTGAAATCAAGGCTTCAATGTCACTTTCATCACCAGATTCATCGTCATTCTCTTCTGCCGATACTGCTTCTGCTTCTTCATTGTTCTCTTCATCACCAATATCTTGCGAAGATTCATTTTCAACCTCAGGATCATCATTTTCGTCATCGTCCTCTGATATCTGATCAAAAATATTGATTATGTAGTCTTGGTTGACATTTTCCATGGGTACCACTTTCAAGATTTTAATCCTGGGAAGTGCAGTTGAATCACTTGACAAGTTCCTCAAATCAGCTGGACCGGCAGCAACATTGCTATCATCTCTACCTTTATCATCCATTTTTACACCTTCATCGAATTGTTCGTGCTTAGATCTGCTAGATATGTTTATATTGTCGATGCCCAGTTTCTCTCTTAACATGTTTGGCAGTTGGTCGCAATCACTATCATCTGGTTTAAGATGCACTGCCTGAAAAGAAATTGTCACAAGGATGGATCTAAAAGACGTTAGTAATAATATAAGTGGTTATAATATCAGGTATAGCAACATAATAGTACACTCGTTTGCTTCAAGAGCGCATGTAATAAGTTCATATTACGCTGATGTACTGAAAACAAGAGGAAACATATGGAAGTAGATGATTTTCATCCCAAATTACAAGGCTATTTTCGGCTGCATATTCTTTTCTTAAGTGTAAAACACTGTACCTGCAGATGGTATCTTCCATTTGTTTCTGCAAAGTATATCTCAAATACAGGGAAACCAGGACCATTCGAAGCCAGCTGTCTGAAGATGTACGAGAGCATTAGGCACACGAATAAATGTGTTGTTCAATGAAAGTACAACCCTAAATCAGTAAAAAGAACTGAGAGGAGAAGCATCAAAATATGTAACAATGTATGAACCAAAAGCTTACATAAAAGAACATTGATAATTTTACTACTGATTATATTAGTTGACGAGACACTTAAAGTTTGCTGCTGTTCAAGCAGCCTTAATAAATTACCTTTGCCGACCATACGGATGCTAGAAGGAAAAACATGCTATGATTTATGATTAGCTTGGATACTGAGAACTGATTTGAGTTATTAAAAATTAACTTCACTGTTGTCCACCCATGGTGTTCAAAAATAAACCCCGTTCAAAAATAACATGAAATACGCCTTTGTGCTATGACGTTCTCTAGCAGTGGAACTGGATATTAGTATGCACCTCATTACCATACTGCCATTGGCAAATAATCCTTAAATTCAAACGTACTGCAGTAGCAAACCCACATTATCCTAGGAACTTTTTTGCCACATAACCAATGAAACAACGGTTAACAAAATACAAAGCATTCCAGCCATTAATGAAAACACAAGCAAGTCCACTCACAGAAACTTCAATAGTAAAACAACAAAATAGCCCTGCAGGCAGTTAGCATGTCAGACATAATAATAGATCATAAAAGAATAGTACCTTGTATCATAACTTCTTGCCACATATCGACCATGTTCAGCACTGATACGGATTATAAGACCATAAGGATTGGATAAATTTCCAGAAACTCCAGACCACCATCCGACCTGCATGTGCTCTAATGGATCAGGCAATGACATTATTTTGCACTGATGGAAGGTAATAAAATGCAAAGATATATAATTATGAATTACAAAGCATAATCAACAATTGCTTCTATGCAAACACAAAATTAAGATTTATTAACTTCGATAGAAAGAGGGTACACAAACTTGGATGGTAAGGGGTACATGATATAGTTCAATACTGTAACCACATTCCCAGCTAAAACGAAAAAAATAAAGTTGAAACCATGTAATTTATTAACACAGAAGAACAGTGTAGTACTAACCAGTCCTGCACCAGCATGATCTCTGATATATGTTGCATCTCTGTAACGTTCCTCTTTTATGGCCCTCTGTAAAACCAAACAGCAGTCATCAGTCAATCATCTTACACCAAATAATTTCAACTTTCGAATATCAATCATGGCAAATCAGCTCCTCAACGTGAAAATCATTGATACTCCCGCCGTTCCAAAATTGATGTCACCATTGACTTGTTAAGTTATGTTTGACCATTTGTCTTATTCAAAACATTTGTTCAAGTATGTAAAATTATAAGTTATTGTGTTTCAAATTTCTTTAGTGGCAAAACAAATCATAACAAAATATATGGTATATTTTTTGAAAAATGAATAAGATGAATGGTAAAATGTAACTCAAAAGTCAACAACGACATCAATTTTGGAATGGAAGGAGTACTCTATAACGAACTTAGGGTGTATTGTATAGAAGGGTTAAATGTTGCAATAAAACTAAGGATCATATGACAGTAGTATGTAGAAACAATCAATATTTCTTACATTTAAGTCAGAGATTGCTCTACCAACAGTGTCATTTTTTGCTGTAGCTGCGATGGCCAACTTCAGTTTATGCGCACTCCTATAGTCTTCTCTGTGCACAGCAGCTCGGAGTTGCAACTGAAATACAATCATTGAGTTATTTATAAATTAATAACAAATAGCTATTATATGATTTGTGAGCCTACTAAACAATTGGGAAGGCCTATCAGGATAAGGATATGGTTTACAAGTTTGGACCAAGTAAACAGTTTACATCCAACAACCTCCAGAACTAATTAACCACTATTTGTTACAAAAAATAGCTTCAAAACAGCTTGATCAAATTTGAGTGTGGATTTGATAAGATTTAGGGGTAAGTTTTCTGGCTAATTAACAAGAACAGTGTATCAGTGCTAGCGTCTGGCAATTTCTTCGGATTTGTGTCAATAAAGTCATGACTCGCAGTTTGCAAACTAAATAAACATGGCAGGTGATTATGTACTTCCTAGTCATCCAAACGAAACAGCTACTTTTTGTGCAATTAGCACTGTTAGTCCCTTCCATAAAACCCAAATAAGCAATTGTTAATGTCATCTCAAAACCAATGCATTTGCAAGGAAGTCCCATCCACAGTGGCGTGTAAGTAATTTAATGAGATAACCTGTAGCTCATCAACGAGGCGTTCACTCTCCTCAATCAGAGCGAAGTGCCGCTTCCACCTCTCCCAGCTCCATTTCCCATCTACCTCCAACACCTCCCTTTCCTCCTGTTCCTCGCCCTCTTCATCCCCATTCATCACCTCCTCTTCGCGATAACTCTTGAACCCCTTCCCGAGACCCACCTCCTTCGCCGCGGGCGCCGAGGGCCAGTAATTGCTGACATACTCGCTCCACCGCCGCACGGCGCCCTGGAAGGCATCGTGGAGCATCGCGTCCCAGCCCCGGCGCCGCGGCTCGCCGCCGGCATCCGCGTCGGAGCTGCGCGCCGCACAGCGAACGGCCAGCGCGCGGCGCGAAGGAGCCGCACCAGCGAGGTGGCGGACGGCACGGAGGCGCGCAGCGTGGAACCGACCGCTAGGGTTCGGATCCAGCTGCAGGGATGAGGAGGAGGGGTATGAAGCCGCCACCGCCGCCGCCGTGGGGAGCGGAGCGCGAGGCGCGGTGGAGACGGACGCCATGGGCGGGAGAGGTCCCTCCTGCGCAACGCGATAGACCGCGATGTGATGAGTGACACACCGACGGTGGTGGACGGAAGGGAAGGAGAAACCGAGAAAGCTCGTGTCCGCGCGGGCTCGGCTGCTGACGCTCGCGCGGTTGCGGTTAGGAGTCGTGCTCCCGTGCTCTCTCCTCGTGTGGATTAGAACGGGGGGAAAACTGCGATAAGACTCGCGGGGAGCAGATGACCTCCTCCAGAGACACACCGACAGGTGGGCCTGGGGATGCCGAACACTTGGTTCTGGGCCCAGATGCTCGTGGCGGCGTGGCGGCCGAGTTTTAGCGGCGTGTGTTTTACGGGCTATCACTTCTTTTCTGTTTTGTGCGTTGCTTGCGTCCACGGAAATGCGGGACCCACGGAAATGCCACGCACCAACGGTGCATGCACTATTACAATGACGTGTGGGGACCTTTACGATATCACGCGGGTGGGACAGGCAAGTCAGCGAGATGGGACACGAGGGAAGCTTTTGGGTTCTTGTTCTTCTGCTTCGACGGGATCCATTGCAGCAGATTAGTGTGGCGTGAGTATGGTGTTTTGGACCCACTAAAGACTCTTTTGTTTCAATTAGATATTATAGAGTGCGGAATATGATATCTAATAATGTGACGGTCAAAATATGATGGATGTTTGTTTGTCTCGATTCCACAATTCACCTTATAGCCACTTACAATGTACCATAACGGTAAAGGAGTAAATATCTGTCTCACAATCCAAGCAAAGCTAGGTGTGAATAGATTGTTAAATTATGGAATCTGAATGGAGAAATTATAGGATCTTGATTCAAAAGTTATTTCTTTGTTGTAGTCTTTTTATTGTGAAATTTGGATTCCACGATCGGGGCAAACACAGGGTGTCTAAGTTAAGGTCGGTCTCGGTAGAGAGTGTCATCGCACGATTACCAAAAAGAAATTCTTAAGAACCGTGTCGGTGGAGGGTCATGGTGATGACACTCATCTCTTATCCCATGACACTCCCTCTCTTCTCTTTCATGCCATGTCAACAAATTTAATGTTCATGACACTCCCATTGAGACCGGCCTAACAAGGATGAGCAAATTGTTGACTACTAGGAAAAGAGAGATCATCAATCCAAGTGCAACAACTAATTACTAGTATCTAGCTATTAGAAAATTCCTTATGTGCCATGAAAATTTTAGTCACTTCCTTCTATGACAGAAAAACTTCGAACTCCCTCAATGTCATCACTAAAATTTTTGATGCCTTACATGACAACCCATTGTTGTTGTTGGTTGTATAGAAGGAATTCTCTCATTAGAATCGTACATGACTCCGGATTGCTTTACTAGTCAATTATAATTTTTCTTTCTAACAACATACTCTTGTTTATTATATAGATTTGTTTGGGTCCATGTGGAGCATACACTTTTGGTTTTAACAATTTCTATCTTGTTGATTTTTTAAGATGGATTTTGACTTGTTAGTTTCACTTGAATTGAACCCATACAAGCTTCTACCTATAATAGAGGTGATTTTGTGGTTTCCTGTGTGGAACTAACATGGGAAGAGTGTTTTGAAGATAAAAACTCTTGAATTCCACCTATATTTATTTTAATAAAGTTAAATTCTTTTGTGTTAGACAAATGTGGGAATGCTTCTCTTTTACATGCAAAGGACATATACATCATGTTACGACCGTTAACAAAGGACGGATACATCATATAGCAACATATAATTGAACTATTTAGGATTGTATGATGGATTAAGTTTGAATGGCATTCCCCTCAACATACTTAGTAGAATATTAGCAATGCAAATTTTTAATATGTGGATCTGGTGCTAATTGGAGGTTGAATGACCTTGTATCTTAATTATGATTAGGATAATGCCAACATGTTGAATAAAATATCACATTTTTATATGTGGTTCATGCATGGTACTAATTGGGGTTAAATGAATCTGTGTCTTGATTATGATTAGTAATGCTGATAATAAAATGGGAGAAACAAGACAACCACGACTGTTAGAAAAAAACTCAAATACCACCACATGGTAATGCAAAAATAAAGAAGTTAATATGACAATTAGAAACTAAATGTATGATTTATTAGAGTGTTATGAGAAACTTTTAACTATATGTCATGACGAGGTTATTTGATTACAAACTAAAGTTAGAGAGAATTATACATACATTTTTTTCTCTTATGAGTTATGTATATCTAGAAGGATCCACATGGACATTTCAAAGCAAGTTTATTCATCTCATTTACGGCTACACAAATGCTCAATTTACATTACACCTTACCAATTATTTTTAACCCAATTGTATTATCTTCACGTCATTGTTAAAAATATATATTGTATTTCTATTTACCAATACTACTGTAACAATCCCAAAATTTGTAATAAAAAAAGATTGTATTCTCCTGAATCAAATCAGTTGAAAAAATTCAAACCAATTTAATCTGTTTGTTCTGCGCTTCGGCTGAAACTCGCTGCAAAGCCCACTCCCCTACCCCTTTGCTCAGCCCATCAACCACAGTCGGCCGGAGAAGTCCACCCGCGCTGCTACGGTATTTCTTCAACCTACCGCTCGTCGCCACCGCACGGACGCCGGGGGCCAGGCGTCACCAATCCGACGGCCCGCTTCGCCCCACCTGCTCCCTACCGCCCTACAAGAGGCCCCGGACGCCGCCGCACCCATCCGAACCACCCCCGCGTCGCCGGGTGGGAGAAAACTCTCATAACCCTAGCCGCCGTCGGAGAAGGAGCTCGAGCCGGTGAGTTTCGCTTGCTTCAAGATCCTCCTCGAAGCTGTGGGTTTTTTTGTTGTTAACCTCGTCGTCGTTGGTGCATTAAGGAGGATGGGCGAGCTAGTTGAAGATTCCCGCCGCCAACTTCATCGTCGTCGCCCGCGTTCGTTTGTGAGCCCTTCATCCCTTCTCTCCTTGTTTCGTGCTTGCCATTGTGTGTCATTCCAATTACCGTCAATTCAGATTGGCTTTTTCCTTGTAGCACGGGAACGAGAACTTCACGACGATCGGTTGGTCACCGTCGTCCGCCATCGTCGACCTCCTCAAAGCAGCTCATCCTCGTCTCTGCCTTTTCGTTGATTTTGACCCCTTCGGAAGCTTGTCTGGTGAGCTTGAGCTTCTAATCTCCTTCCTTTCCCCTTGTTTTCCCTTCTTTTAATGCAGATTCGTCATTGGCCCGTTGCCGCCGCCATGGCCGCTGCAAAGCTCGTGCTCGAAGCACGCGCGATGCCCGACCGGGCTCGGAAGGTTCCTTGTAGCCCTCTCGTCACTCGTGCGTGCGTGGTTGTAGAAAAGGAGCATGTTTTCCTTTGGTTCGTAGAGGATTCCATTTCCGTCACCGCGGTTCTCGACGCCGACGAGGTTCCGGCTAGCCATCTTGGTCGTTACTTGTTCCATTAGGATCGCGGGTGCTTGCGCTTTGGTGATGGAGTGGACTTTTACCCTTTGTGCGCCGCTGCTGAAGCCGGCGCACGGCGGCAGAGCCGTCCTTGGGGCTGGTAGCCATCGATGCGCGGTGATGAGACGAAGCCTCCGGTGGGCTTACAAGCACAAGAACATTGGATTTACGACGAGGGGTGTGGAGTAGGGGAGGTGGCATCGCCCGCCGGCGAGATGACATTATTGTGGGTCCCACCGCGTGGGATATGTCCATGGGACTTCCCCATTTTTGGTTGAGTGGATCCGGTTCATGTGGTCGGAAGGAATAGCGATTGGAATTGACCGGTTCATGAAACAGATCGATCTTGGCCACTATTGTCTTATGATGCTTTACCGATGATACTTTACTAGCATGCTTAGTTGCTTAATTGAAATCACACTTGATATACATGTTTTGAAAGTCGCCTAGAGGGGGGTGAATAGGCGAACCTAAAATTTTCTGCGAAACAACACTAAGACGAAACGTCAAATACGGAACTTCGGTGCAGGGGTGATAAATGCGGAATTAAACCCTACACAATTCTAGTGTTTGCAAGAACGGAAGGAACAACCCTATGCAATTCTAGGAATTTAAAGGCACAACGGAGAGCTAACAAGCAACCTAGTAAATAAACAACAACGCGTAAGTAAAAGGAAGAGAGCACAAGAGACACGGATTTTTCACCGAAGTTCAAGCCCACCAAGGACTCTACGTCTCCGTTGAGAAAGTCCACCAAGGACCGGGTTTCTCTCAACCCTATTTCTCCCTCAAGTCACCACCAAGGTTGAGCTTGAGTTTTCCACTATCAATGTCCCTTCCGGGACGGGCAATACAAACTTCTCGGGCGTCACCACACAAGTTGGGAGCTCACGAGCACGCCTAGCCGTCTAGGAGCTCAAAGCTCCAAGAGTAACAAATCCAAATCACAAGCTTGACGGGAGTGAAGATGCTCAAGAATGGAATCAAGTCTCTCAAACACTTGCTCAAAGTCTCTCACTCAAATCCTAGCTCAAGGATGGAATTTTTGCTTTTGGAGAGGATTTGGAGTAGATGGAGTGAAGCTCAAGTGTGTATTGGTTCGGAGTTGTGCAAGAGAGAGTGAATGGAGAGGGGGTGTGGCTTATATACCACAGCCCAAAAAGAGCCGTTGGCCTGTCTGAAAACCCGCACCGGAACTTCAGATAGCGTATCGGAACTTCCGGTATGGTTCGAATTAGGGTTAGATCTGGACTTCGGCCCGCACCGGAACTTCGGTGGAGTACCGGAACTTCCGTACGTGGGTTTAGGGTTGGAAAAGCTGGACCGTACCGGAGCTTCCGGTGCCGTATCGGAACTTCCGGTATGGCTTTCCGGAGAGCTCACAGCTCTCGTTAGCCTACCGGAACTTCCGGTATGGCCTTACCCGAGAGCAAAACTCTCAGTAAGCCTACCGGAACTTCCGGTACCGGGACCGGAACTTCCGGTATGGCCTTACCCGAGAGCAAAACTCTCTGTAAGCCTACCGGAACTTCCGTACCACACCGGAGCTTCCGATAGGTTCGGAAAGAATGGGTTTGGAGGGGATTTCTTGAGTTTGTGAGCATCTCCATTCTTAGCCACGTTTGTGATTTGCATCCCTCTTTATAGTACGGCATCCCTATGACTCAAAGCAAAGAAATAAAGCGAGGCACAAGGTTTGAGATAGGTCTTTTTCAAATTCTCCATTTATTCCATTTTGCAATTCTTTTCTCCTTTTTGATTGTGCTTGCTAGACTTTTATGTGCTTTGGATATTCACTACACACATTCTCATGAAAGCATTAGTTCCAAATTTAATTGTATTGATATCAATCATCCAAAATAAAATGAGGGGCCTAGATGCACTTTCAATCTCCCCTTTTTGGTGATTGATGCCAATACAATCAAATTTATAGAAAGATGAATTTACAAGCACAACTTACAAAGATAAAAGATGAGCTCCCCTTAATATGTGCATGAAATTGAATTTCAAGAGTTGGTCTATACAATACCAAGTGCACATTAGAGATAAGAATCATGAGGAGCTCCCCTTTATCTATGCATCCATAAAAAAGAAAAACACAAACGATGCAATATGGCATTTTATCATCACACAAATGCATCTAAAAGAGAGAAACAACAAAACACCAAGCATATCATAAGGCAAACCACATAGATAGATAATAAGAAACAAGTCTAAACTTATTACAATCATCCATAGTTACAAACCACTTGTCCATCTCACACACATAGTTCATTACATCATAAAAACGAGATAAAGATAAATAGATAGAAATTTCTTCTCCCCTTTGGCAACACATCACCAAAAGGAGAAAAGAACTAGAACGCCCAAGAGAGGATCACTCGTCGTCATCGTCGTCGTCGTCGTCGCCGTCCTCTTCATCGCTTTCTTCCTCATCCGTGGGGCGTGCCACTCCCTTGCCCTTCTCATGGAGCGGGATCCGAGTGCTCGAGCGGGGAGCGGAGGCGGTCGGAACATCCTCGGCGCTGTCATCCTCTCCACTCTCGGTGCCGCTGCCCTCCACACCCCGAGCTGCTGCTCGTGCTGCTCGTGCTGCCACTCCCGCGGCCTCGCTGATATGGAGCCCAAGGGTCCTCCCACCGCCGAGGTACAATTGGTGCAAGGTCCAAGGGAGGAGGTGGTGGCTGCTGCTGCCTGCCGAGCTAGGTGAGAGAGATATCGGTGATGTCCTTCATTGATGCGCCGCTGCTCCATCCTCATCTCATAGATGTCCTCACTATTGGCCTTGCACATGCAAAAGATAGACTTGAGGACCGAGCTGATGAATCCGGATTCTGCTGCGAGTCCGGCGAGAAGAAGTAGGTGGAGCATCTCCGACCTGCCGAGCTGGTGGTGGAGGAGCCTCTGTCGCACCGGTGATCCCCGAGGAGAGGGTAAGAGCTGGAACCTCTTGGGACGAAGTCCGGGGTGATCCTTATCATGTACAAAATGCATACCGGTGACGGTCTCCATCATCTTCATAATAAAGGGAGCGAAGGGAAGGCTCGCCTTATGAGTGTAAGAATGGTTGATGATGGAAGTCCAAATGTGAAAACACAAAACGGCTCAGCTCCTGGACGCATGGCACAAAGTAGAGTCTTGGATTCTCGCAGCAAAGAAGATGCATCCCCTATCTTAGGATCCAAAGTCTATCCGAACATATTGTTCGTAACACGGTAGTAGGGGTGCAGCCCGAAGTGTGTCCCAATGATCATTGTCTTGGGATGAGCGTAGCGACTCGTCATACATGAACTCCAAAGATGCATCATCCGGAGGGTCAAACATGTTCACATTGTTCTTCATGGCGTCGTCATGGCCAAAACCGAGAATCGTGCAAACTCAGGCATATGTGACCTGGAACCTGTTTCCATCAAGCGTCCGAGTGCATGATGGAGTCCTCCTGGGAGTCATCATCGAACTCAAGCAAAAGAGTGGCATAGAACCGAACCACCGGTTCGTGTTCCACCCATGCTCAAGCCCCATAATCTCCACCAAATCCCTCCTAGCACATTCAGCCTTGATTTGAGCAAAGACGGGATCATTCCGACGATCCATCCAGGTCCCACCCGATCCACTTCATCTCATGAGTCTTCTTCTTCAACTTGAGCACCTCCTTGTACCACTCGGCTTGGGTGTGGTCCCAAAAGCGAATGTCATCCACACCCCTTTCCTTAGCCTTGAGCCATAGGCACTTGCTTCTATATTTCCGCACCTCATCTCTCGTAGAAAGGTACATTATAGCCTGCACTGCCACTCACAGCTAGGTGACCTCGGCTCATACTTATAGTGCTCTTGCCGGTTGTGGGCGATGGGGAGAAACCACTCATCCTCGCCCACATTTCCGGCCTCATCCTCACTTTCTTCTTCATCATCCGACACGGGAGCGGGAGGAGGTCTCCTAGCTGTGCTCTTTCCTTTGCCCCTTCCAAGACCTTTGCCCTTACCGGGGCCAAGACCACGGGAGGAAGACCGATGACCGGTTCCCGTGGCCTCGCCTCTTGACAAGGCGTGGATTCGGCACGTCGAAGTCCGAGTCCGAGTCCGAGTCATCATGACCTTGAGCGGGTGCTTCGGACGCTTGGTCACTCGTCCGCTTCCCGCCACGAGTCATCTAACGGAGAGGAAAACATGTGTAAGGAGCAACATACACGGTGTGGAAATATTGAGATGCTAGGAAGATGCTAACGGGATAGGCCCCTGTCGGAACTTCCGGTACCGGATACTGGAACTTCCGGTGCAGAGTACTGGAACCTCCGGTACTCCCGGTACCGGAACCTCCGACGGGTTCCATATCTGTCGTGGGCTGACCCATACCGGAACTTCGGTAGGGGTCAACCCTAACCCTAGCAAGTGCGAAAAATCACATCTAGCCAAAGGAATTACTTCCTAGAAGCATGCTAGTGTTCTAGAACCGCTAGAGTAACATCTAAGCATCAAATATTCCTAGGGATTCAAGGATTTAAGCCTAGATCTAGAAGTGAAGGCAATGTAGGTATACCTTCTCCTCTAGCTAGGTGCTTGGAGAAGACCGGAGGAAGAAGCTTGGAGAATCTTGCCGTAGACCGTCGCCGGAAGTTGAGAGGAGCTTCGGTTGATGGAGATCCGAAGAGGGAGGAGGAAAAAGGAGGAGTCTTTTTCAAATGGGAGCCGTCCCTTTCAAGGGGACGGGCTCCCCTATTTATACTGCCGCCCCGCACCGGAACTTCCGGTAGCCTACCGGACCTTCCGGTGCGGGCTCAAACCCTAGGTCAACGACCCGCACCGGAACTTCCGGTGGAGTACCGGAACTTCCGGTGTGGGCATGACACCCGAGGGTGAGCTCCCGGTCGAAGCATCCGTGCACGGTACCGGAACTTCCGACCGAGAGGAAAAGTCCTCTGTTCGACCTCCAGTCGGAACCTCCGGTCCCCTATCGGAACTTCCGACCGGGAAATAAACGCCGAGCCCGGTCCCCGTGCCGAACTTCCGGTACCCTACCGAACTTCCGGTAAGGGGGAAACAGAGAGGAGGAGTTGAAGTTTTGGGGAGAGTTTTCAAAAATAATTTTGATGGACTAGTGGGACATCTTGACATCATGTGATCAGTATACAATCAACAAACAAAGCTATGATCATATTTTGACAAGATTTGACCTATTGGTCAAGAACCAATATAAAGGTTTTCAAAAAGCTTAGTTAATTTTCGAAAGCATGCATTTCATCTTAAGATCCAAAACGAATAAAGCAACAAGCAAATGTGCACGCTTTTACACCACGTTGCTAGAGTCAAGAATATTTAGCTCACTCCTTAGACAACAAAACCGGCTTTCATCTAAGGGCTTGGTGAAAATGTCGGCTAATTGATTTTCGGTTTTCACATGGCTCACCTCAATATCCCCTTTTATAGAATGATCTCTTAAGAAATGATGGCGGATATCTATATGCTTTGTGCGCGAATGCTCAACGGGGTTATAAGCTAGCTTTATGGCACTCTCATTGTCACATAGGAGAGGAACACGGTTCAACTTGTAACCGTAGTCCCTTAGAGTTTGTCGCATCCACAATAGTTGTGCACAACAACTACCGGTCGTCACATACTCCGCTTCGGCCGTGGATAGTGCAACGGAATTTTGTTTCTTGGATGACCATGACACTAGGGACCTACCCAAGAATTGGCAAGTCCCGGAGGTGCTCTTTCTATCCACTTTGTCTCCGGCGTAATCCGCATCGGAATAGCCTATAAGGTTGAACTTTGAACCCTTGGAGTACCAAAGCCCTAGGTTGGGTGTGTGCACTAAGTATCTCAAGATTCTTTTAACGGCCACCATGTGGCACTCCATAGGAGCGGCTTGGAAGCGTGCACACATACACACACTAAGCATGATATCGGGCCTAGATGCACAAAGGTAAAGCAAAGAGCCGATCATAGAGCGAAAAACCTTTTGATCAACCGGCTTGTCTTTCTTGGTGAGGTCAAGATGACCATTTGTTGCTATGGGCGTCTTGGCGGGCTTTGCCTTGTCCATGTCAAACTTATTCAATATGTCTTGAGTGTACTTGGCTTGACATAGGAAGGTGCCCTCCTTGAGTTGCTTGACTTGAAATCCTAGAAAGAATGTCAACTCACGCATCATAGACATCTCGAACCTCTTGGTCATTATCTTGCTAAAATCATCACAAAACATTTGGTTAGTAGAACCAAATATTATGTCATCGACATAAATTTGGCACACAAATATATCATGATCAAAACGCTTTGTGAAGAGGGTTGCATCGGCCTTGCTCATTTCAAAACCCTTTTTCAAAAGGAAATCCCTAAGGCATTCATACCATGCTCTTGGTGCTTGCTTAAGCCCATAGAGCGCCTTATGGAGTTTATATACGTGATTAGGATACTTGGGGTCTTCAAAGCCCGGTGGTTGCTCCACGTATACTTCTTCCTTGATTGGCCCGTTTAGGAATGCACTCTTCACGTCCATTTGGTACAACTTGAAGTTGTGGTGAGTGACAAAGGCAAGTAGTATTCTTATTGATTCAAGTCTTGCCACGGGGCATAGGTTTCATCAAAGTCCAATCCTTCTACTTGTGAATATCCTTTTGCCACCAATCTTGCTTTGTTCCTCGTTACAACGCCGTCTTCATTTTGCTTATTGCGGAACACCCACTTGGTGCCCACAACATTCTTGCTTCTTGGTCTTTCTTCTAAAGTCCAAACTTCATTTCTTGTGAAGTTGTTCAATTCTTCTTGCATGGCCATCACCCAATCCGAGTCCTCGAGTGCTTCTTCTACTCTAAATGGCTCCAAAGAAGAGACAAAAGAGTAATGTTCACAAAAATTGCAAACACGAGAACGAGTGATTACCCCTTTTCTATGTCTCCAAGGATTTGTTCCACGGGGTGATCACGTTGCACACTTTGGTGCACTCTTGGGTGTGGTGGATGTGAGCTTGTTTGACCGCCGTCTTGTTCAACCTCTTGATCATGCGATGTGAGTTCATCATCTTGTGCTTAGCATGATCTTCATTACCAACTTCTTGATCTTGATCCACTTGATCATGATTAGTGTATTGTTGGTCTTGACTTGAGGGAGGAGGTTGATCTTGATTACTTTGTGGTTCTTGCGGTCTCACATCACCAAGTGCCATTCTTTTGATTGCTTGCCTAGGAGCCTTAACATCTGTATTATTGATAACAACTTGCTCCCCTTGAGAGCCGTTAGATTCATCAAACGTCACGTCCCGCGAAACTTCAACACAACCGGTAGTTTTGTTGAAGACACGATAGCGTGACAATTTGAACCATACCCAAGCAAGAAACCTTCATCAACCTTAGGGGAGAACTTTGAAGTCTTGGGTTTCTTGTTGAGCATGAAGCATTTGCTCCAAAAACTCGAAAGTACGAGATGTTAGGCTTTTTACCGGTTAGTAGCTCGTATGGTGTTTTCCTCAAGAGTCAATGAAGATACAATCGGTTTGAGGCATGACATGCGGTGTTGATTGCTTCGGCCCAAAAACGGTCGGAGGTCTTGTATTCATCAAGCATGGTTCTTGCCATCTCTATGAGTGTGCGGTTCTTTCTTTCGGCCACCCCATTTTGTTGAGGTGTGTAAGGTGCCGAAAACTCATGCTTGATGCCCTTCTCATCAAGGTACTCTTCAACTTGAGTGTTCTTGAACTCGGTACCATTGTCACTCCTTATGGCCTTAATCTTCACTTCAAATTCATTTTGTGCTCTTTTTAAGAATGTCTTGAGTACATCCTTTACTTCACCTTTATCACACAAAAAGAATACCCACGTGAAGCGAGAATAATCATCAACAATAACAAGTCCATATTTGTTACCGCCGATGCTAATGTATGCGATGGGACCGAAGAGGTCCATGTGAAGCATCTCCAACGGCCTTGTAGTTGTCACTATGTTCTTGGATGGGTGAGGTGCTCCAACTTGTTTTCCGGCTTGACATGCACTCGTAAATTTTATTTTTCTCAAAGCAAACATCCGTTAGTCCAAGAATGTGACCGCCCTTTTGGAGTTTGTGAAGATTTCTCATACCGACATGGGCTAGTCGTCTATGCCACAACCATCCCATGTCGGACTTTGCAACCAAGCATGTGTCAAGTTTTGCTTTATCCGCGGTAAAATCCACAACATAAAGCTTCCCTTTGAGCACACCCTCAAAAGGAATCGAGCCATCACTTCTCCTTGAGACAATCACACCCTTGTCGTTGAACAAGCAATTATAGCCCATTCCACAAAGTTGTGAGATAGATAACAAATTGAAGTTAACGTTATCCACAAGCATAACCTTCGAAAGTGAATGCGGAAAAGTTAAAGGAATGTTACCATAACCCAACACATAGCCTTTTCCGTTGTCTCCAAAGGTGATGTACTCATTTCTTTCTTTGCTTGGCTCAAAGGATTCGAACATTTTCTTGTCTCCGGTCATATGATTGGTGCATCCACTATCGACCACCCATGATGAACCACCGGAAGAGTATTCCTATAAAACAATTTATGCTTTGTTTTTAGGTACCCAAATTTGCTTGGGTCCTCTCACATTAGTAACAAGTGTCTTGGGCACCCACACACAAGATTTGTGGGTCTTGTTGCGTGGCCCAACATATTTTGCATAGACACGACCATGCTTGTTTCTCATTAGCACATAGGTCGCATTAAAATCATAAAAGAGAGTACAAGAGGGGTTAGGCATGTTAGTACGCAAATCACAAATAAGAGAAGATTTGTTAGTGTTCTTGATTTGCTTCTCCCTCTTGACTTGCTTGTTTTGATGTTCACTCTCTTTGGTGAACTTGATGAATTCGATGCCATTCTTGTTGATTCTTGCATTATGCTTGTCACCTTGCTTGTATCCAATGCCATCCTTCACATGTGATCGTCTCACATTGGTGTATGCACCCCTTGCATACTCGGCCTTGGCATCATCAATGGCCTTCATCTTCTTTTGTGCTTGTTGTTGAAGTTCTTGCACTTGCTTCTTCAAGTCTTCAATGGTCTTGATGTTTCTTGTACAAGCTTCAACATCAATCTTGTTGCACCTAATACATTCATTGCTAGATGGGGGCAAGACGAAGATTGAGAGGAAGTAGTGTTACACTTAATTTCCTCAAATTGCACTTTGAGAGAATTGTGATCCTTTTGCAAGTCATCACACTTCTCTTGAAGTGACACATTTGTGACTTTAAGTGTCTCACTATTTTCTTCAACCACTTTGAGAGACTTTACCAAGTCCTCATTCTTCTTCCTCTCAACTTCTAGGAGCTTTTCAAGTTCAAGCACCCTTTGCTTCTCTTGAACAAGCATTTCCTCTTGTTTCTCAAGAAGCTCCTCTTGCCTCTCATTGATCTCCTTTTCCTGCTCAATGATGTCCAACAAATCAAACATGTTAGGAATTTGAGAGCTTCCATTAGCATTTACCTTAGAGCCTTTAGCCATCATGCACTTGTGTCCGGCGTCATTTTCATCATCGGTCAAGCTTCCAAACAAGGAGGAGTTGGTTGGTGTTAGTCCAATAGCAAGTGATGCAATGCCTCCCTTCTCTTCATCGGATTCCGACTCGGAGGAGGAAGATGATCCATCGGAGTTCCATTCTTGTCCAATGTGTGCTTCACCCCGACGGTACTTTCTATGCTTCTTGTATTTCTTGTCCCCCTTCTTGTTTTGCTTGTTCTTGTAGTTCTCCGGACACTCCGCCATGAAGTGACCTTTGTCTCCACAAATATAGCACTTGTTCTTGGCCTTCCTTAACTTGCTCTTGTCTTGATCATTTTTCTTGGAGCTCCTTTTTGACATAAGGTTGTTGAATCTTTTCACAAAGAGAGCCATTTTATCATCGCTATCATCATCACTTTCCTCAACCACCTTCTTCTTCTTTTCTTGTTCGGCATTGAGAGCCAAATCATTCTTGCTCCCACTAGCCTTTTCTTTATCCTTGAGCAATGCATTGATCCTATTCCCTTGGTCAATTTGCTGTTTTTGGAAAAGCACCTTTCCAATCACTTCATCGATGGTGAAGTATCTAAAGCCATCTTTGTCTCTTATGTTGGACACTATGTTGGCATCCCATGCTTGCAAGGCTTGTAGCAGCCTTCTATTCACATCCAAGTCCAACACCTTCTCTCCAAGTGCTCTTCTCATGTTTACTATCCTCATCATCCTATCATGGGCTTCCCTTGGCCCTTCATCCGATCTCATGACAAAGTAGTTAAACTCTTCTCTAAACCCTTCTAGCTTAAACTCCTTCACACTATCAATGCCCTCATGAACTAACTCAAGCTTCAACCAAATTTGATGGGCATCCTCCAATCCGGTTACCTTCTCATACTCAGCGGGACTAAGTGCGGATACAAGAGCACTAACAGCTGCCACATTGCATCTTACATTGAACAAATCTTGTGCGGTTGGCTTGCTTCTACTTTCCCACAAGAAACCATGTTGAGTCACATTTCTTACATTTTGATGCATTGAGTCCAAGTGTAGCAACATCTTTGTTTTCCAATGATCGAAGTATTGACCATCAAAATACGGTAGTCTTTCGGAGCCGGGTCCAATGTGTTCATCTCTTCCGTCACCATAGGTGTATGGTGTTTTGTTGTAACTTATCGGCAAAGCACTAGGTACATCTCCACCCTGGACAACCCCTTTTCCATTTCCATCTCTCGCCATCTTCCGGTGCGGTCTCATGACCCCTTTCATCGGCTACCTTAGGTGGTGCTTCACCACTACCACTAGCCGTTGCATCTTTCTCATTTGCCATCTTTAATCTTCAAGCGGTGAGGCTTCAACGAAGATACCCGCTCCGATACCAATTGAAAGTCGCCTAGAGGGGGGTGAATAGGCGAACCTAAAATTTTCGCGAAACAACACTAAGACGAAAACGTCAAATACCGGAACTTCCGGTAGGGTACCGGAACTTCCGGTGCAGGGGTGATAAATGCGGAATTAAACCCTACACAATTCTAGTGTTTGCAAGAACGGAAGGAACAACCCTATGCAATTCTAGGAATTTAAAGGCACAACGGAGAGCTAACAAGCAACCTAGTAAATAAACAACAACGCGTAAGTAAAAGGAAGAGAGCACAAGAGACACGGATTTTTCACCGAAGTTCAAGCCCACCAAGGACTCTACGTCTCCGTTGAGAAAGTCCACCAAGGACCGGGTTTCTCTCAACCCTATTTCTCCCTCAAGTCACCACCAAGGTTGAGCTTGAGTTTTCCACTATCAATGTCCCTTCCGGACGGGCAATACAAACTTCTCAGGCGTCACCACACAAGTTGGGAGCTCACGAGCATGCCTAGCCGTCTAGGAGCTCAAAGCTCCAAGAGTAACAAATCCAAATCACAAGCTTGACGGGAGTGAAGATGCTCAAGAATGGAATCAAGTCTCTCAAACACTTGCTCAAAGTCTCTCACTCAAATCCTAGCTAAAGGATGAAATTTTTGCTTTTGGAGAGGATTTGGAGTAGATGGAGTGAAGCTCAAGTGTGTATTGGTTCGGAGTTGTGCAAGAGAGAGTGAATGGAGAGGGGGTGTGGCTTATATACCACAGCCCAAAAAGAGCCGTTGGCTTCGTCCGAAAATCCCGCACCGGAACTTCCGATAGCGTATCGGAACTTCCGGTATGGTTCGAATTAGGGTTAGATCCGGACTTTCGGCCCGCACCGAACTTCGGTGGAGTACCGGAACTTCCGGTACGTGGGTTTAGGGTTGGAAAAACTGGACCGCACCGGAGCTTCCGGTGCCGTATCGAAACTTCCGGTATGGCTTTTCGGAGAGCTCACGGCTCTCGTTAGCCTACCGGAACTTCCGATATCGGGGACCGGAACTTCCGGTATGGCCTTACCCGAGAGCAAAACTCTCTGTAAGCCTACCGGAACTTCCGGTACCGGGGCCCGGAACTTCCGATATGGCCTTACCCGAGAGCAAAACTCTCTGCAAGCCTACCGGAACTTCCGGTACCGAGGACCGGAACTTCCGGTATGGCCTTACCCGAGAGCAAAACTCTCTCGTAAGCCTACCGGAACTTCCGGTACCACACCGGAGCTTCCGATGGATTCGAAGGAATGGGTTTGGAGGGGATTTCTTGAGTTTGTGAGCATCTCCATTCTTAGCCACGTTTGTGATTTGCATCCCTCTTTATAGTACGACATCCCTATGACTCAAAGCAAAGAAATAAAGCGAGGCACAAGCTTTGAGATAGGTCTTTTCTAAATTCTCCATTTATTCCATTTTGCAATTCTTTTCTCCTTTTTGATTGTGCTTGCTAGACTTTCATGTGCTTTGGATATTCACTACACACATTCTCATGAAAGCATTAGTTCCAAATTTAATTGTATTGATATCAATCATCCAAAATAAAATGAGGGGCCTAGATGCACTTTCATGTTTTTATGTAAAATAATTGTATGTGCTTCTTAGGTGTTGAACCGTATTAGTAACTCAATAGGATTTTTGCGGGCACAAGTGTAGGTGATTAGGTGCTCGAGGAATTTTTCGGGTTCCCATTGGGAGCGTGCCTATTGGGGGCACAATTATGTAGGGACTTCAGGTTGATAAAGTCCCTGTTGTGGTGGTGCTATTTGTGTGACTTTGGTTGGAGGAGAGGGGTTGGTGACTCGTCCCGACAAAGCATAAGGATTGACTCATAGGATAAGTGTTACCAGGCTTTTACTTGCACACCACGTGACCTGTATGGACGTTGTGGTGGATCATAATACTTGTAGAGGATTGATGAGCTAGTCGTAGTAGCAGAGCTTGTGTTAGTGGATTTTAGAGCATTGTCTCAACCCATAATAGATGATATCCCACCCGGCAAGTGGTACACCTTTCACACGTTCAAGATCATTTGTTGTTTCTTAGGGGGCATAATAGATGATATCCCACCCGACAAGTGGTACACCTTTCACACGTTCAAGATCATTTGTTGTTTCTTAGTGGGGGGTTCCCAAACCTGATTGAGCGGAGCCGCCGATCAATGCTTGTTGACTGATCTTATGAGTGTTTCTATACTTAGGCTACGACGATAGGCTTGTGTTCTAATACATCCGCACGTGGGTACAGGTGTATACTCCTTGGAGAGATATAATATATGCGTACAGTCGTGCTCCCGATTACGGGCACTACCCGAGAGCTTTCCGAGTGATTAGTTACTTTTCACTTCTCCCCTTTGACAAGTGATTTAATTCCGATTTCGAGTTGTGGTTCCAGTGGAGGTATGTTGGACTTAAAATTTGACCCTTGCAATAATATGTTGATTCGTGTGAGGCCACTTATAAAATTTGACTAACAATAAAACTTGTCTCACATAGACTTCAAGTTAATTGCTTGTCTTTTACTTAAAATATCCAAGTATGCATAAAGTTGTTGCTAGGTAGTGCGGCTTGTTGAGTACTCGATGTACTCACGACTTTCCTACTTTGTTTTTCGGATGCCGTTGACCCAACTCTGCCCTTTAACGGAAATGATGGAGAAAAGTGATGGTCTTGCATACACTCTAGTGCTTGTAACGATGGTTTCCTGTATATGAAGACTTTCGTTGTGATGATGATGGTTCGATGCTTCCGCTAGTTTTCATTTCTATCATTGTTGGACTAAGAGTCACGTTCATGTATTTGCACTTGGATGTTGGATGTTGCTGAAGATTGTTAGATGTTATCTCTCTTTTGTTCTTGTCTTTGCTTCTTTTATGGTTTTGTGATCGTCAGTTATTTGGGATGTACATGTCATTGTCCCGAGAGTGACAAAAAGGTACAAAGGCACCTTTTCCCATCTCTCGGTAAAAATTGGATTTGTCGAACTACTAATACAAATGATCTATAACATCAATGAGTTTTGAAGATTGCACAAAAATTAAATTCATGTACTCTTGTTACCTCAAATCTATCCGACCTTATAAGCATTGATAGCAACTATGGTACACAGAGGTCACACCTTAGGGCAACCCTAAAGTAGTGCACAATTTAATATAATATTTCTCACATATCACAAAAACCATTGTGGATGACGTTAGTATGAGAATGCATAATAAGAGTTATCTATAAACTTACGAACAAGCCATAAAAGATAAAGACTAATCTCTCTCCTACCCTCTTTTTTTTCACTCCACCCTACCCAACTCTTTTCTATGCTAAATTATATTTTATTTATGGTACAATAATCATCTAGTCCCTCGACCTATGGCTCTAAGGTCGGTTTTGTCCTTTAATTCTTTGAAAAATCCTATTTAGTCCCTGTTCGATATAATGTGGCTACGCCATGTCAGCACATGACACAACACACAGACTTTATTTTTTATTCTGAATTTCGAATCAATTTTCACTTAAACTATAATTATATTATCAAATTCGTTTGAATCATTGTGTATTTTAGAATTAAATAAAACAAGATATGATGTGGCTATATTTATTTTCCCAATATCTTTATTTTGTTAAGAATCAGATTTGAATATTTTATATATCCAACTTGAACAATATTTTTGTACGTTGTGAATGTTATAAAACTGTAAATTGTGATTTTCTCAACATTTCTATTGGGTGAACAAAATGGCATTATCACATTTTGAATTGCTGAGTTAGTTTCTAAAAATACGAATGGTATATAAAAAATATAGAATGTGTACAAACTATGGCAAAATGATACTTAATTTTTTAATCTAAAAATAAAAGATAAAAAGTATGCACACAATATATATTTTTATGTTATTTAAAGAAAAACAATGGTTCGATATTTGCAAATAGAATTATATTTGAGAGAGAAAGGGATTTGAAATTTTCAATCCAAAATGAAAATTAATGTGGCATGTTATGTACGACATAGGAGGTCACGTGGGCAGCCACATCCAACGAGCAACCTTTTAAGTAACTAGTACAATGACCAGTGCTAACGCTACGTCCTTCGAAACAACAGCAAACTTCATTAACCAAAATAGCAGGAAGGGAACAGGAAAACAAGAAAAGAAAAAAGAAGCATTTGAGCTGATACGGAATGACAGGATATCGGTTATTAGCAATGAGAAAGCACGTGAGGGTAGTAACACACACAAAAGTACCCAGACATGAATACTTGGCCTTTTGTACGAGAGGAATGAACTCAAAACAAGACATATATCCTTAGTTGAACATCAACGGTTAAAAGCTATAAT
>JAUNZO010003075.1:0-37405 GCA_031894775.1 Chloris gayana
GTTAACCCCAGTTCAAATTCAAAAAATTTCAAAATTTGAAAAATTTTGTATAAAAAATTTGTTAAAAAACTAGAGAAGAAATAAAGATTTATAGTAAAAGAATAATTTGAAATTGAAGTTGTTTGACATAGAAAAAATTTACGGAATACAAATAAAGGTAAAAAGGCTATAGAACCTTATAACCGGTTGGTTAACCGGTCAAAGCGCTGGTTAACCGCTATAACCGGCCGACTAACCCTCCCTCTCCCAAATTTTCTTGATGTATAATATTTGTTGAAGACTATGTTTTGGACAACTATAGCCGAGACATGAGTGAAAGTCATATTTTCTATGTATTATGTACAATTAATCTTGTTGTTGTATGAATTTGTGAACAATATGAGTTAGACAACTATATTTGACTTTTTATTGGGCAATATGGTTGTGTTGTGTCATATGAAGTGGATATAATATGAATTTATGTCTAAAATTATCGTTAATATTTTAGGACAGTTAATGCATTTTTCCCTATTTTTCTGAATTTTTCTTGATTCTATTGCAATTTGCACTTGTGCCTGAAAACCGGCCGACTAACCGGGCAAACCGGCCGGTTAACCGGAGAAACCGGCCGGTTAACCGGGCTGCGACCGGCGCGGCCACAAATCAAATTTCGTCCGGCTAACCGGCCGGTTTTTCCGGTTATCCGGTTAACCGGTGGACCGGCCCGGGCGGTTCTCACGGTTCAATCGGTTATCTCAACCTTGAGACCAAGACAAAAAAAGTGCGAAGCACGAGAGAAAATAAGCGGACAGTGAAGCAAACACTAGTGCAGTCCGACAAGGAAACAAAATCAATGCTGCTGGACAAGCTGAGTACTGGGACGGTCGATCATTATTGGAACAGGCTTAACCTAGCACGAGGAAAAAAGATTACTCTACTTCTTGCTAAAAAACAAAGATGTCTTCGCATGGTCCTCCGCGAGACCTCGAGGGCGTAAGCGAAGCGTAATAGAACACAAGCTAGAAATAGACCCAAGCGCAAAACCAAAGAAGTAAAAGCTCATAATAATGTCGAAGAGAAAGTGGAATCTACAAGAGCCGAAGTACAAAGACTGCTCGACGCCCAAGTGATCGAGAGAAATCGAAGACCCAAAATGGTTAGCAAACGTGGTCATGGTGAAGAAAAAAGTGGAAAATGGAGAATGTTCAAAAGATGATTTCCCATGACCAAGAATAGACAAGGTAGCCGACGCCGCAACCGGAAGCGAAATGCTATCACCGCTTGATTGTTTGTCGGTGTACCATTAGGTTTTGGTCAAGAAGGAAGACAAAGAGAAAACAAGTTTCATCACACCATTCCGCATCTCGTTGCTTGCGAAGAATGCCGGAGGGGTTCAAGAATGGGGGACCAATGTTCTACATGAATGTCGAAATATATTTGAATCACAAATAGGTAGAAATGTTCATGCCTATGTGGACGACGTGATTGTCACAAGCAACAAGAGAGAAGATCACACGGATGACCTCGCGGAAATTTTTGTCAATCTCGAGCAGCGAAGTTAAAGCTGAACGGAACGTAGAAAAATGCATTTTTTGGCGTGCAAGAAGGGAAAGTGCTAGGATGCCTAATGAACTCGAAGGGCATTGAAGCAAACCTGGACAAGGTGCATGCAATAATAAATATGCAATCACATCGTAGCAAGAAAGACGTACAAAAGTTGACGGGACGAATGGCCGCACTCAACAGGTTCATGTCAAAGTCAATGGAGAAAGGCCTACCTTTCTTCAAGATACTCGAAGGATCAAGAGACTTCGAGTGGAGCGATGAGCAGCAAAAGGCATTTGAGCAGCTGAAAGATCACTTGACAATGACAGTAAGAATGGCAAGTCCAGAGCAAGGCGAAGTGCTCCTCCTCTATATCTCAGCTAATCACTTCGCAGTCAGTGCAACCCTCGTGCAAGAAAAGAAAGCACGAAGTATCTTTGATAAAAATGGAAAAGAAAAAGAACTTTTTAGCAGAACCCGGTTTACATCGTAAGCGAGGCACTCACGAGTTCGAGGCTTTTTTACTCAGAAATGGAGAAGATATGCTACAAAGTAGTGATGGCAGCAAGAAAACTAAGACACTACTTTTAAGCTGACAAGATAAGGGTACTCACAAATTAGCCCTTGAATGACATCTTTGGAAACAGAGAGGCGTCAAGTAGAGTGGACAAATGGGCAATGGAATTCTCGGAGCACGTAATTGATTCCGATAGGTGAAGTGCTGCAAAGTCTCAAGTGCTAGCTGACTTTATTGTGAACTGGACAGCTCCAGGTTACTCCGGTGATGGCCCAGTAGTAGAAGCATTCTAGATAATACAATGTGATGGCACTTCGGGCTATGCAGGAACCGGTGCAGTGACAGTGATCACCTCGCCGTCCGGAGCGAAACTAAAATATGCCGC
This sequence comes from Chloris gayana, assembly GCA_031894775.1. Taxonomy (NCBI): domain Eukaryota; kingdom Viridiplantae; phylum Streptophyta; class Magnoliopsida; order Poales; family Poaceae; genus Chloris; species Chloris gayana. The sequence continues at coordinate 2,427 of JAUNZO010003075.1, forward strand.
AAGACTAGAGTTCAGCAACGAAGATGACAAATGTACCAATAACATCACAGAATATGAGGCAGTCCTGCTGGGTCTTAGAAAAATAAGAGCACCATGGGTGAAAAGCTGCAAAGTGACTCAAGAATAGTGGAAGTCATGTAGATAAAGACTACCAAACAAGAGAGCCAGTGCTCGTGAAGTACCTGCTCGCAGTCAGGAGCATGGACAAATACTTCAACGGTTTCAACGTCGAAAGGAAGAACAACGAAGAGGCAGACTCACTAGCCAAATCAGCAACAAGAAAACAGCCTCTGCCGCCTGGTGTTTTCTACGAAGTAATAACTCAGCCATCAATTAGGGACATACCCAGAGAAGTGAAGCTCATACAAGCTGTAACTTCGGAAGATTGTTGAGCTCCGCTAATGGCATTCATCAACGGATTCTACCATCCCGAATCAAAGGCAGAAAAGAGTAGAATGCAGCAAAGAGCCCGAGGTTACTAGATAATACAAGGAGATATGTACAAATCCGAAGTGTCAAGCCCGCTGCTTAAGTGCCTAGGCGAAGCTCAGGGTAAAGAGCTCCTATCAGAAATTCACTCCGGCATTTGTGGTTCACACATAGGAGCCTGGGTCCTCGGAGGGAAAGCAATAAGAGAAGGTCTTGAGGTTGTATCGCTTTGTTGCCTTTCTGACTTCTCAAGGACTACTAAAGACGATACGAACCAAAAACTTTATAGGTGATGAATTGTCTAACGTGCTCGATTGTTCGAGGTGATAGATTAATGACCCAAGTGCACCCCCTCGCAACCCCATATATTTGTGCACCTACTATTAATACTTGTGATGAATTTCCTCATAAATTATTAATAGTAGGTGCATAAATATACGGGTCAACCTACTAGGTTACTGAAAATACTTCTATATGGAGTAAAAATTCACTATATACTAGGCGGTACTCCGCGCGTTGCATCGGGGTTTTAGGAATAAATTCTAACTTGACTTTGAGAACAAAATAAAGTATATGCCTCAAGTAATATCTTGTGAAGGCAATAGCACAAGCACAACATTCAGTTCAATTAATTGCTAGTCTTCTAAAGAATAAAAATGGTCATTAAAGTTAGATAAACTTTCTATTTTTTGCTGGACCTACGTTGTTGTGCTAAAGTGCCTTCTTTGAAGTTCTTCAACAATTGGAAGAACTGATAGAGATCAATCAGAGAGCATGTAGTTAGCACTGACATACTAAAGAAAACTATTTGTTTCTAAACAGTTATAAGAATGGGGCTAGATCATCATGCCTTTCATGCATAATAGAACACACATGATCAGAAAAAAGGTGTGCAAACCTAGTTCATATGTGAAACAATAGGGTAATAGGGTTTCATCCATGTATCAATGGTAAATGACACGCTGTTATAGGAAAACATGGAGGTGGCATCACTATAACAAAACTAAACTATAGCCACGCCACCTAAAATCAACTAGCCACGGCAAGAAAAATTAACCGTGGCTACAGTAGATGACGGGCTACTGTGGCCAACGACCGTGGCTATAGTGACCACTATAGCCACAGTTGGCTTCTTCAACCGTGGCTATTGTAGCTCTGAACAATAGCCACGGTTGAAGAAGCCAACCGTGGCTATACATGCGGGGCACGCGGCGGGCATGTATTTAGTACCACATCGCTGCCCCAACATCGCCCATCCTAGTTTATAAGCCTAGTCGCGCTTGCCGTTTTGATTGTACTTTTGAACTCCTTTCGATCAGACATTGGCGTACAGGCCGCCTGGTTTTGGGCCGGCCGAATCCTGGCCCGCTTTCATGGTGGGCCCTAGTAGTAGAGGCCATGACTAGGGGCTTGGGCCCACTGGTCAGCCTTTTTGAATTTTATAAAATAATCACTATTGATAAAATAATTCAAAGTATAATCAATAATTCAAAAGGGTGGGCCAGTAGGTCCAAGCATTATTGATTAAATACTTTTTATTACTTGATTAAATACTTTTATAAAATCATAAAAAATATTTAATCAGTAATGTTTGGGTCCACTGTTTTGAACTTTTATAAAAATAGAATATAGAAGGTAGTGGCCATTTTTTTTTTGAAATCTCAAGAAATAAGAAATAAGAAGGTTGAGGCCATTTTTTATTAAAGTATATAATTAATAATGCTTGGGCCCACTAGGACACTTTCTTTGAAATTTTTTAAAAAATAAGAAGGTAGAGGTCGATTTTTTATTAGACTATAGACACGATTTAATATGTCAACTGTGGCTATAGTATATCACTATAAGCACGGTTCGAGTTTTCAAACGTCGATCTGTTTTCTGAGGCTCGAAAACATAGAACCGTGGCTATAGTAGGTTACTACTATAGTGCATACAGAAAGATTTTCTATGATTGAAAGCTCTAATTCCTAAAAATGAATATTGTAAAAGCTAAGAATTTGCAAGTAAAATATTCAACATAGTGTTGCAGCATGGCAAAGAAGTGACATGGCATGGATTTGAGTAGATGTGAAACTCAGCTCGTAAGGAAAATGTGTGTAAATTAGATAATCAGAAAGTGAAATCCTGGACTTCATCACAGACAACAAAAATGAAATGGTGAGTGCTTAACATATATATACTTTGAATTTGCTCATGGCTTGAAGCTAGCATCTCATTTGAATTAGAAGGTACTGGTATGACAGATATTAATGTAACTATTTAGGGGCATATATCGATAATGTTTAGGAAGAGCCTTGGGGGAAGCCTCAGGGAACGTGTAAGATTCTGTTTGAATTAGTTTTGGGTATAAGAAAGAGAGTCTAAAAAGTTATAAAACCAGGATATTATTGAAAGATGTTCAAGGTTCTGAACTTGAGAGCAGATTCGTAGCATTGGCAGTATAGGTGCATCGATCCTAAAAATCACAAGAATAATTGAATTAGCTAGAATGAAAAAAAAAAAATGATATGCCAACCACGGTAACTTGTATCTTGAAAGACAAATTTGGAATGTCAACTGGGAAACTTTTATCATATTTTGTAGAGAAATTCAAAGATGAATGAGTATTTGTTCCTAAAATCGTTACCTTTTCCACTACTTGTTCTGAGGGGATCCCACATTGTCCGCTGCATCAATTTTCAAATTTTGGGAAATGTTGTACGCATATCATGCTCCAAAAATTCTCCAGCTATGAGAAAATCTATTGTGTTTATTCTTCCTGAATCCTAAAAGATTGTAACAGGAAGCCTGTACCTGTGCATGATATTAGTGAAATGTTAGTAGGTAAACAATATGTTGGGTGAAATATTTATTTAGGGAAAGTAAGCAGATTGACAAATAGGCGATTAACAATTTATGAATGGTAGTACAACAATAATTTTTGAAATGCAATAAAGTATCTTAAAATTATGTAATACCCTTGACATGGAGAAAATTGTAAAAGTATTTTATGAAAATAAAAGATTAAGTAGCTGGAGAGAGAAAACTGCTAATGAAGACATACGTTCAAGTGTGACACCTAGTAGCTGTATAAAAGCTGTAGAAAAAATAGATTGGGAGTGTTGTCGTGCTTGGGGCGAGATTTTTGATTTTTTAGGACCATATGAAGCGAGTCCAAAAAAATCAAAAATCTCCTTGGGGGCAGCATCCCAAACACCAAGAGCAGAAAAATTAGTACCGTCCAACAATCTGATATTCAGGGTCAGTCTTGGATAAGCATACGAAGGGGACAGGGATGGGATGATGAATTGCTTGGCTCTGATCTCTTGATTGCCTAACGGCTGGCTTCCTCTCTCCCGTATAGTTATCTCCATTGATGGTATTACGGTGTTCTGATGGGGAGTTTTTGCATGCCAGATGACCTCTCTCCTTTCGGCAGTTCGTCATAGTTATCTCCATTGATGGTATTACGGTGTTCTCATGGGGAGTTTTTGCATGCCAGATGACCCTATCTCCTTCGGCAGCTCGGCTGATGGGGAGTAGCATTGATCACTTGGGCGAGGTAATATCGCTGACTGTTATAGTTGCTTTGCGCCAGATAAAATGTGATAGTAGTGAAGAGCTAACGTGTGAAAACCCGACAGGAGTGCAACACCTGCACGTATGACATTAGCGGTCAGATGAAGGAGCACTCTCAAGATCGGATGGCTGTGGTTTAGAGGTGATGTGGCTCACTAAGAGTTGGGAGAAATAGCAATGAATGATTGTAAGTGGGTTGCACTTATAAAAAATAAGAAGATACGCATGCCGCTATCATGCCAGTTTATTGAGAACAGACATAGCTAAAACATCAATTTGCTATTTAGTTCGGCAGAATAATGTATTGGACATGTTAAATATATAAAATGGAACTATGGCTGAACTTAGCATCACTTTGATCCCATTGTTTGGCAGAATAATACATTGTACATATGAAATAAATTAAAAATAACAAATGACATAACTCTAGTAGTATGATGCAAATTACGTCTGAACGGGAGGGGAAAAAAATTTGAAACACAGGAGATTCACAGTCTTCGACCAATCATGCTACTTCACGATCGTCATAAAACTACTCGCGGCAGCCCTAGAGATTTCCAAAACGTAGATCTTCAACTCGTAGGCACTTTATTGATTGTTTATATATTACAGTCATGCTTGGTAACACAGGGGTTATTGTTGCAGTAGTAGTATCTATGTATCTACTACGCAATTACCGAAACATAGACATCGCGTGCCTGGCCGGTGGTTTGCCGCTGCTGCGCGCACTACATTGAGCCACCGATGGATGGTACATGATATAGAGAAATTTCCTTCTATACCATTAGAAAAACTTCCAATCCCTTGTGTACCATAAAAAAACTTTCAATCCCTTGTGTACCATTGCTTTAATTTTCCATGTCCCTCAGTACCATCGCCGTTAACTTCTGCACTAACGGTGTTAACATTGTGGTAAAAAGACCTTTTTACCCCTCATGCAATTGCATGGTATATTTTTTCTCTTTACCCTGTATACCACTAACGAATTTTCCTAAGCATTACATAACGAGGCATCTGGCTAACTGAACATATTTTATAAAAAAAATACACAGGCTCAAACAAGTGGAACAAGATTACATAGGGCAGTATGTTTCATGCAAAAAAAAAAAAAAAGAAATCAGGCTAGTCCATGCTACAGACAACCACACACAAACAAAAAAATAGGCACAAATGCAATAGAGAAAAGACGATTGGATACTAACCCTATGTAATCTTGTTCCACTTGTTTGAGCCTATGTATTTTTTTATAAAATATGTTCAGTTAGCCAGATGCCTCGTTATGCAATACTCAGGAAAATTCGTCGATGGTATACATGGTAAAGAGAAAAAATATACCATGCAAGTGTATGAGGGGTAAAAAGTTCTTTTTACCACACTGTTAACACCGTTAGTGTAGAAGTTAACGGCGATGGTACTGAGGGACATGGAAAATTAAAGCAATGGTACACGAGGGATTGAAAGTTTTTGGATGGTATATAAGGGATTGGAAGTTTTTCCAATGGTATAGAAGGAAATTTCTCCATGATATATGGGGTACGGTTGTGTTTTGGGTCGCGGGGCCAGCGCTCGCACAGATGCTAATGATTTAGGCATCCATACTACATCTGGAGATGGTGTTAATAATAATAATAATTAAGCTGGAGCCTGGAGCATGCTACGTACGTAGACGTGACCCCCAGCTGGTACCCCACCGTGTGTAAGTGCGCGGGCCAGCGCGCCCAACATATATAGGAGTGTACCAATTGTGGCGAGGGTTGCAGCGTGTAGATGTTTCAGCTAACGGTAGATGTTTCAGCTAAGACATATGGATTCAATTGCGCATCTAAGACACATGTAGATGTTTCAGCTAGCGGTTGTAGTGAATATATACACACGTACAAGGACCCTGTACTATTTCTTAGATGACGACTGCAAATCACCACTGTTAATGTGTCGTTCCCTATCTCTTCACGATTTTGTTGAGTATAGCAGAGGACGTTAATAATATACATTCACGTCTGGTCCTAAAAAATGCAGGCCGCTTCTAATGAAAAGATCATTCACATAAAAAAATACAAGAGAGGAGAGAGAGAGAGAGAGAGAAAGTAGATCTTCATAGCGTGGTACTCCAAAACATTGAAAATCGTCCAACATTTCTCAGCTTCAGTCCTTTCCAGCTCTCGCCAAGTCTCATCTGGGTCATGACACATTACACGAGTTAGCGGTACAGAAAAAGGATCCACCGCGCTCACTTTTGCTACGGCTCCAGACAGCTAAACATACATCCCATTTACTTCAAGGACTTGTTTGTTTCATCCATGCATGCGTGATCTCGTTTCGCAACAGTGCGATGTGGGAGGAGCGAAGCTATGCCATGCCGTGTGCCGACGAACATGAACAGCGCTGAATCCCGGACACCAGCCCTCTTATCGTACTGCTCGCGAGGGTTTGTGACTTGTGCTGAGCCCACTTCATAAAATATAGGGCCCACCAGGGGTGGTGCCCACACTGTGGTGCGTTCAACCTTTTTCCTGTGGTGTGTGCAGAATGAACTGAACAAAACATTACCAATTCGTACGTTTTGGAGGAAGGCATTCTTTTGAGGAAAAGGATGTTCAATATTGAACCGTGTCTATAGTAAGTATTTATTGACTTTTCAGAATAAGATAAACGGTCAAACCCGGTTCTGAAAAGTCAATAAATGCTTACATTTTGGAACAGATGTAGTATCTTTTAGTGGACAACAATTTTGATAGAGTATTTTAATTGAGTGGTCAATAGTATTCTAGTGTAGTAATGCATATCTTTCTAGTAATTTTGCCCCATTTGTTTATTGCCATCATTCCCAACAAAAGTCAAGCTATTCGACCAAATACACTAAAATTCGTTAGTCACTTTAAATAATTTTTTTGGAAACGATTACTCCTGTATAATGATTATGATGAATTCTTCCTTCAAGCGAGTCCATCCTGAATGTTATAGATATTTTTTAAGTTGTACCTAGTGAAAAGCATGCTCGGCCTCCAACATTAAGAAAATGCAAAGATTCAGAGAGCAATGCAAGTGCAGGTATATCTTTCTACATAGAGAACATAATACTAATGGCATGGTGCATTTGACCTATATATGGAATGACTACTAGATCTTCAGCAATTCAGTCATGAAAAGACAAATTTACGTATGAATTCGCTTTGATGATCCATAGTGCAAAAGAGAGATTTCAGTCCCATATGAGTATGTATATATATGAGTATATATGATCAGTACTTTTTAACTATGGTTAGCGCCTAGTGGTGTGGCCAGAAAACCAAAATATAGCTGCCAAAGGAGGTTGGGGGAGGCTAGTGTTGATGAGTTGTCTTCGGGTGTGTTCGTTTCCTGGGATCTAAACTTTATAGCTGTCACATAAAAAAGAATCTTACTATTTATGAGTTTTAATTATAAAATAAATTACATACCCTAGACTAATTTGAATCTAATGAGGTTAATTAAGTCGTGATTAGAAGACGGTTACTGTAGCATCACTTTAACAAAACATAGATTAATTAAGCTTATTAGATTCATCTCGAAAATTAGCCTCAATCTGTCAAAAGAATTTTATCATTAAATTAATCAAAATATTCATAAATAATAAGATTCTTTTTTATGTGATAATACTAAACTTCAGAGGGTAGGAAACAAACACACCCGAAGTAAAGAGAACGATCGAACTTTGAATCGAGAAGTCTTTCAACACATAACTCCCAATAAGATGGTCTTGGAAAGGTGTCCTCTCGGTACTAAACTTCTCGTTTCTGTGCATTTGTTTGTTCTCGACAAGCTCAATTTTAAGATAACCAACGGCAACAGAACAACGGTAGGGTTAATAATTTTCCCTGATCACTGTTCACTTCAGAGAAATCTTTTCAGGATATGGAAATCATTTATGTTTCCAATATGGGACGCTGTCTTCTCGTGCTGGTGGAGTCACCGGTCACCGTCGTTGATCGCTGGCGCTGGGTCGACCGGGCAGGTGACCTTTTTCAGCTCGCTCCGTCTGATTGGTTACTTGCAATTTGTACGTACTGACTCGTGCATGGGCCAGCACGCGCACATGTGTGGAGGACAGTAGGTTGATGCAGAGAGCGGGAAACAGGAGAGAGGTTACGTTAAAGTTACCCGCACAGACTTTTTGATTAATAATGATGTGTAACTGCGCTCTTCGAACTGCTTTGACCAGTGTCTTTTAAGAACCTCAAAGTTTAAGCTAGCCAAAAAAAAGTCGGAATTCATTAACAAAAAAATACTCCAGTACTACTCTGTCTCAAAATTGATGTCGCCGTTGACTATTTTAAGTTATGTTTGACTGTTCGTCTTGTTTTAAAAAATTAAAAATTATCATATAATCATTTTTATTACTAAGAAAAGTTGAGACATAACTTATAATTTTGCATGTTGAACCAATTTGTCAAATAAAATAAATGGTCACTGAAAAAAAATCAATGCCGACATCGATTTGAGAATGGAGGAAGTATTACTTTAGTAGTGCCAGAAAGAGCGAAATTAATGTTCATCTGTTTCAGTTTGTGTGATCAGCAATACATCTGCAGATAGAAATGGACCAAAAGTTGAAAATGATGCGGCCTGTGCTGTGTTCCTTTTGGTCCCCAAAACCTACTGGATGAATGCATCGCTTTTGACTTTGACGCTCTTTCGCAGCGACTAGCGAAATGAAGGCCTAGTTGACTACCTAGCTCATCATCGCCTCATGCACGCCTTCCACGAACTCAAAATCAGCACGTTTCCTTTCCATGTATATATGTAGATACACAAGAACATGGGTTAATTAGATTTATTCTATTATAAATTTCCCCAGTTTGAAATATGTCATTGAACTTCTGGAAATCGGGTCGGTGTCCTTAAACTTGTTCAAAATTGGAAATATGTCATCATGTACGTTTTGAGCCGTTTTAGACCCACTTGCAGGTTTACATATTTTCATATGTCTCATTCTACACCTATCTTATCTCTTTAGCTTTGTCATCGCCCAACGTTGTTCACATGAGGCACTTCCTCACCCATCTTCACCAGCGCAGCGAGTTGTGCATGGACACTTGGAGAATGAGCTTACTGACTTCAACGCGTGGCACAACGACGTGATGAAGTGCGTCGGGTTGAACATGAGAGGTGGAGCTCATCGAGCGAGGCGAGGGTGCATGTAGGGCCCGCTCGGCGGCGAGGGAGCTTCGGATGCGCTCCGCCTCGGCGTCCTTGGCCCCGAGCTCGGATTTGAGCTTCCGTGCCTTCCGGCGTCTTTGGTGAAGTACGTCTTGAGGAGGTGGCGCTGCTCCTCGGCGTGCGCGGTGAGCAAGGTTTTAAATCTCCCGCTATAGCTGCCGCTATAGTTCGCTATAGTCTTTTGAGATATGTAACGCTATTGGTGTTCATGTACAATATAGCCGCTATCTCCTGCTATAGCCCGCTTTAGCTCCGCTATTAGCTGATTTTAAGACATACCGCTAAACCTCGTAACCCGCTATTTAAAACATTAGCGGTGAGGCGGCGCTCCGGGCCGCGGCGTCAAGGTCACGAGATGTAGCGCTGTTTGCACTACTACAAAAAGAGCCTGCAATAACATCTCGGATTTTTCAGTAATAGCGGGCACAAATATTTTCGCTATTACGAGTGTGTAGTCGCCGACGTCATCGTGGACGACGCTATTACGGGGTCCACTATAATAGCGGGCGGTGATGACATCATCGACGGCACGATATTGAAAATGGTCGGTAATAACGGGCACGGTGACGTCATAGTTGACCGATATTGAAAAAAAGTCATTAATAGCGGGCACAATGACGTCATCTTGGGCCCGATATTGAAAAAAGGCCGGTAATAACGGGCAAGCGACATCATTTTAGGCCCGATATTATTGTACCTCTCTCAGCCCAACTCAAAGCCCATCAGCCCATTTATATATATATGCGGTTAGGGTTAGAAAAACATCTCCACCTCCTCACTTCCTCGGCCGCCACTCCTCCTCCACCTCCTCTCTCTCTCTCTGTCTCTCTCTACGAGCCCGCCGTCCCCGGGGCGGGACCGCTCGCCGGCGCCCGTCCCCGCGTGGCCATGTCCCCGGCGAGACCGTCCCCGGCGCCCGTCTCCGCGTGGTCATGTCCCCGGCGGCCCCGTCCCCTTCCTCGACGCCCGTCAATCCCCGGCGGCCCCGTTCTCGGTGACTTCCCCGGCGCGACCCTCCTCGACGGCCCCCTTCTCCGTGATCTCCCCGGCGCGAGCCTCCCCGGCAGCCCCCTTCTCGGTGATTCTCCTCGGCGCAACCCTCCCGACCGGCCACGACGGCCGCCTCTCCCGCCTTCCGCGCCGCGCCGCCCCTCCCGGATCGGCCACGACGGTCGCCTCTCCCGGCCGTCCGTGCCGCGCCGCCCCTCCCCGGCGCTGGATCCGGCAAGGAGGCAGCTGAATCCGGCGAGGAGGCGGCCGGATCGACGAGGTGACGTCGCACACGTCCCTAGATCCGGCGCTCGCGGCGGACGGATGCGGGCTAGCAACGAGCGGATGTGGGCCGGCGGCGGGCCGGGATTGGCTCGGGCCTTTGGCCATGTGTACTTTTTTCTTTATTTTTTTATATGCTTGTAGTATCGGGCGCCTTGACCGATACCGAAAATCCATGCTCGTAATAACGCGGACGTAGTATCGGTCGGATTGACCGATGCTACGAGTCCTTTGCCCGATACCGAAGGCTCCTTTTCTAGTAGTGTTGGTGTCCGAGAGCTGCAACTATGTGTATGCCGCCTTCACCAAAGAGGTTCGCGAGGAGCGCGTTCGCCGTGGCTTCGGCGCCACCGCCGCATCCGTAGCCGCCAATCACGCACTTCCTCGCTTTCCGACTTCTTCTCCGTGGTACTGCTGAAGAAGGCATTGAGGGATAGGCCGCCGCGAGTCTTGAGGCCGCGATGAAGCGGGTGTGGGTGTAGAGGAACTCGAGAAGCGTCGTGCCAAGGTCCATGTCCCTGCCACGGGCTCGACGTGCTCGTCATTGACGATGAACACCATCACCACCTGCTCGGACGCCCCCGCAATGAAGGACCAAGAAGCCATCGTCTCGACAATGACAGGACCGACGTTGATGCTCGGTCGCATCATATAATTCCATGATAGGTTCTAGGCCGATTTTCCGAGAGGTAGAGGGTAATTCGATAGTGGAGACCTTGACGTTGATGATCCGACTTCAAATTAACACGATTCGATCCTACAACTGCTACACCACTACTCAATTGGTTATCAACCCAACTCAACTTGATTGACCTCATCGAAAAGGCTTTTCCTGCAAGAGAATCGAGAACACAAGCAAGAAGGTATAAACACGCAATCTGAAATTGCAGATATAAATAAACACTCAAAATTAAAGGGGTTCAAGAACTAGGTTCGAAATGACTAATCATCATAGTCAATCATAATAAGAACAGAGGCCCTGGATCACGGTAAAAGGATTTGTCACCATAGTTACAATAAATCGATCGTAGTTTCTCGATGGAAAACTCGAACTAAACAAAAACCAAGTCTAAACAGCGGTGGCTACTGAGTTTTATGGTCTAAAGACGTGCTATGGTTGGAGGCAAACTAGGAGGGGGTGCCCACAACATGAGCTTATGGCCCGACATGATACTTGGGCCAAGTTGGCCCAAACAGGAGACACAACACATTGTTGTAATCACACTGCATGATCCACAATGGTTCTGGATCTGGGACCACAACTAATACGATGCCGTCGTCATCCTCTTTCCAACGCCTTTGGAAATGCCTCATTCCGATGTCATATGAAGGAGAAATCAACAAAACCGTGTAGAAAGATCTACCGAATCCGAATCGGATGCGACGACCGAGTTAGAAGCAACTTGTAACTTAGAGAAGACTTTAGCTTGAGTGCATCTAGCATGACCATTTCCTCATCATTCCCAGCTAGGGGCAATGGCGTAGCTAAAGACATAAGGCAAGGGTCTAGTGGGACATACGAAAATCCGTAACGCTGCAAATGGGCCTAAAACAGCTCAAAACTACATAATGGCATATTTTCAAATTTGTACAAGGTTTAATTGACACATCTAATTTCTGGAAGTTTAATGGCATATTTCAAACTCGAGAAAATTATAATGGAATGAATCCAATTAACCCAAAGAGGCAAACATTAACGGTTCTCGTTCTACCAGCTATGAGCCACAACGACAACAATGCATGCATGGTTATAATAATAGATGGTTGAGAGTATATCAAGCACAAGGACAAAGAAAAGATCTAGAATTAGTCGCACTAGTTTCAGAATTTTTACTGTAGATATACACACCTAATCTTCCTCTAGAGCGAAATTAGTCGCACCTCTGTTATCTCTTCTTGCATGGTTAAGACTACAATAGGCACTAGGACAAAGAAAAACTTATTGTCCTCTTCTTCTTGTTGTAACAAGAACTACCTAACTTTCTCCTCCCAGGAACTTATTATCTGCTATAGAATACATGGATAAATAGCTCAGAGCTAAATGCATCACATACAACATACAAGGTATATACTACTTTTGGGATATCGATCAGGTACATAATGTATATACCTAGATAGATAAGGTATAGAAGGTATACAAAGAGAAGCTCATTATCTTGTCTAGAATGTATATATACATAACCATACAAGATACAATTAATAAGCCCAAATATTCCCAGGACAAGTAAAATACATAAACACATATATGGATGACCAAATTATTGCTCACCAAACAAATCTGACCCTCACCAAGGAAGGTATATATACTAATCACCGCTTGATAGAAAAAAGACTGAATGTTTCTAATTGATGACTAACAACCAAGAATTATACTAAAGTATTTGACTTCCATTAATAACTGGTGACCACGGAGCATACACAACATCACAACACAAGAACCATGAAGTCAAATGAAGTATATGTAAGGCAAGAACAGGTACCTGTTACGGTGGATCTTAACGACCGACCTCCTAGATACCTTCCTTTGTCTCAGATCTGGAAAAGAAAGGGGTGGATTATTGTAACCGTATTGTAGAGAGAGAGAGAGAGAGAGAGAGAGAGAGGTTAAGATAACACATGAACCATATCAGCATATTCAGATAAAATGACATAACACATGACTACTTCTACCATCAGAGGAATATGCAATGATGTATCTAATTATACTTCAATAAAGAATTTCAGCATATCTTCAAATTAATTCACAAAATCATGAACGTCTAGAATCAATAATCACAAAATGAGCCTGAACATGATGCTGATATATGAGAGAGAGAGAGAGAGAGAGAGAGAGAGGCCTTACGGTCCCACCACAGCGGCATCCTTGTCGGGCCTTGCTTTCCTTTGTCCGTGGATCTCCTACCACAGTGGGTCTAATGTCCTAGAACTTCTGACCGGGCCGAAGAACCGTGAGGAGCAAGGTCGTCGCTGCTAGCCACACATGTCCTGGATGCCGTGCCACTCGGGAGGCCCGCGCCCAGCCGGGAGCCTCACGGCTGAGAGGCCCACGACCAGTCGGAAGCCCGCCACTTCTCACCGCCACAGTAGCTAGGGTTTGGGAGCTATCTGCTCGGGTGAGCTGAAAGAGCGATGGCCTGCATGTGCGGCAGGAGGTGATGCGACCGGCATGTTCGTGAGGAGGAGAGCCACGGCGTGTGCACGAGGAGAGGCAGCATGTGCGTGAGGAGAGGCGAGGAGGATGATGTGGCGCGTGCGCGAGGAGGATGGATGGGGAAGGGATTAGGCTGACCGGCCAGGCTGAGGCTAGGGTCTGCAGCCCGAGGAAAAAGAGCAAACCCGGTGCTCCGTTTCCCCGTGAGCTGGGCTGCCAAAGGGCCCGGCTGGCTTCCGCGAGAGGCAGCCTTACCGGGATTGGGCCGGGACCCCACTATAACAATAACTCACTCGTAGTCACGCAGCCCAAAACCCTATAGCCACGGCAAGCAAAATCAACCGTGGCTATAGTTGGGTGCGAGTACTGTGTGCTACGGACCGTGGCTATAGAGGCCACTATAGCCACGGTTGGTTTTGTGAACCGTGGCTATAGTGGTCTCCACCAATAGCCACGGTCCACGTCACTAACCGTGGCTATAGTTTCTTCTATAGCCACGGTTGAAGAAGTGGACCGTGGCTATTGTTTTGCACGGTATAGTAAGGTTCCAGCCTTGGTCATGTGATGTCGGTTTCACTGAATTGTTGTATCTTCTTTCGGATACACTGCCGAAGCCAAACTAGTTACTAAAAAACACGTACTATGCTAAGAGACTGATATCTCCAATGTCACTGAGTGTGCAAAAATCCACGCATGTCCAAATCATTGTATATTATACCGGGGAGAAGTTCAAGGACCTCGTGAGATGCCCAAGGTGCAAACGAAGTCATTACAAGACGAATGAGGAGTACGATGTAGACACAACTAATAAGAGGGGGAAGAATGACGGGAAGAGGAAGAAAACGAGTATCGTCAATGGTAGCGACGATGATAGTAAGGTTCCAGCCTTGGTCATGTGGTACCTACCGATGGTCGATCGCATAAGACGGATATTTGCCAACCCAAGAGATGCTTGAACTGATTACATGGCATACACGTAAGAGGGAATGGTCGAGCTGCGAGGTTATATTTACAGGTGCTTTAGGGAATGGCAGGATTGTCACACCATTTACGTGCCTTACCACTTCGAGTAAGTTCGACCACTACCTTCCTCTCGTCGGTCGTAAAGATATATGACATACTAACAAATACGATCTTTTGTTGCAGGTGGTCATTGGATTTGTTAACTGATCATGCCAAAAATTGGATATCTATTAGTCTTGGATAGCCTTGACTACGACTCCACTCGCTACGTAGATATCGTGAGTGTTATAAATTGGTAAGTACGGACGTACAATTAAATAACGATAATTTTATGCAATAATACCCTTTTCTCAATCCTGTAGTGCTTATTTGAACTACGTAAAGAACCCGAAGGTGGCGCGTTATAGAATTCGGAAACAAATAGAGTATTCAATTTCCGGTAAGACACACGTCACATCTAATTTTTTTATCCTGCTATCATTGAAATAGAGTGATGGTTTTTACTTCACTCTATTTAACGATGCATTAAGCAAGTAAAAGGTAGTGTGCACTTGTGGATACTACGCATGTGCGTATTCGAGCTCCCCTGCATCCTACTTGAATGTCATTACCCATGAGACCACCGAGGAGGTACGCTAAGATTGCATCTGTTTAATTTGCATTCTTTACGCTTTTTTGTCTATCATGTACCAACTTTTATGTATTTATTGATAGAGAATAAAAAGTCTAGAAAAGGCATTGATAACGGACGAGAAAGATATTGAATGAAATCTCCAAGAAAGGATTCTCGACGGTGCGAATGCATCTAAGTACAAATGACATGTACTACATTGTCGCTAGGATGTGTCGTTTCTTGCTTAGGGAGGTCATCGGTCCTCGTGGTCGGTTCTTTGACGAGCAAAGTGAAGTGACGAAGGATCATCGGGCACTTTTTGAGTGGTGCGGCTCGAAACGACCGTACGAGCCCAATGTTGTTGAAGATTCATATAGTGTAGACTTAGTTTGAAAAAACATTGTCATGTTCTATAACAACTCTCGAGAAAATAAATACATTTCATGTCATCACGAGCATTTCATCATATTATTGCATTTTTGAAGATATCAAATTTTGTGTTGAGAACATACACATAAAATATCAAAATAGCTAAAGAATAAAGGACATGCTTAAAAAGAAGTTAAATAAGAGGAAAATATAGGTTTAGCATTTTATATTGCTCAAATATCACAAATAAAGATTTATAGAAAAATCCCCTGAAATTATTTTACTTTGTGAAAATATTTACAAGAAATAAACAAAGCTTCTTGTATTAATTTAGCTATGAATTTTTAATCCGAAAATCATTTGGAATCTTAACCTGGACTTAATAAGAAAAATGACCAAAATACTTTCAGTAACACCCCTGAAAATTTTGGGAATTTTTGGAGCCCGGGAAGGTTACTTTTTAATTACGCGAAAGCCCGGGGGCCTTTTTGCAAAAATGCCGAGGCGGCCCCGGCGCCGATCTCTTCTTCCTCTCTCTCTCTCTCCCGCGCTCAGCGCAGCCCGCGGGGAACCGCCTCCGGCGGCGTCGCCACGCAGCTGCCTGCTGGCGGCAAGCCCTTGCCGCCTCCACGGCAAGCCCCTGTCGGCCCCTTTTCTCCTCTCCTCTCTCCCATTGTCCCCGGTTGCACGCCACCGAGGCCACTCCGGTCCCTCCCCGTCCACGTCACCACTCCCGGGAGCTCCGCGAGGGTCCTGCGAAGCTCCACGACCTGTTCAATTTGCTTGAGCTATCTTGCTCCGTCGTGGCGAGCTCGTCTTCTTCCACGCCACCTCACGCGTCGTTCTTCCGCCGCCTCCTCGATTCCGTGAGCTGTGGTGAGCCATTCTTGCTCTTTTCTCCTCTCGGTTGATGCACAACTAGATGCTCTACCTTTTGCGCAACTCCTTATCGAGTTTCTTCCGTGAGTCGCCACCAATTTACCCATCTTCTCCACGTCCGGTCGTCGCCGTCCGCCACCCTCATGGTGAGCTCACCCTTCCAACCTTGCTCATGTGTCTAGGACCCCACGACTACCTTGCTCATGTTGCGTAGAAGCTCTCGGTACTCTTTTCCCTAATTTTTGGGCTCTGCGGCGAGCTCCCCACCGTGCCGGACCGCCGCCGCGTCCGGACCTCGCCGCCGGCGTGTCTCCGGCGCGGCTTAGGCGAGCTCATCATGGGTGACGTGTTCGCTAGGTCGTGCGGAGCGATTAGGTGAGGCCGCGGCGAGCTTTGGAGCACCCCGAGGCCAACCCCGGCCATCTCCGGTGGCCGCGCCGTCGTGAGCTCACCGCCGCGGTGGTGCCACACCGCGGGCCACATGCGTGGGATCGCGTGTGGCCATAGGTGGATCTCGTGGTGGCCAACCCTATGGCCCAGTGTGTGGCCCGGAACGCTTTTAAATTTTCAAATATTCGTATAAAATTCATTAAAAATCGGAAAAATGCAAAACTAAGTTTGTTAGACTCGAGAAAAATAAGAGCTATTTATTTATGAAATAAAATATTTATTTTGAGTAATTTTATTTCATAGATATTATTTAATCACTTTCTTTGTTTAAAGAAAAGCTATTATTTTATGTTAATTAAATAATTAATGAAGGAAAATAATTTAAGTAGATGAAGGAGATCTCTGAGACGAAATTAATTATGAAAATTATTTTTCAAAATTAAACTTAAACTTTATCATTTCATGTGTTTCCAATTTAATTATCCTGTTATCACATGTCACTTAAAGAATGATTTATTTATTGTTTAATAAATAGAATTAGTTATTAATTGCTAAACCTAAGTAATTAGTGTTAAGGAACTTATTTAATTATTAATTAAGGAGCAAGATTAATTAGTAATTTGTAACCTTGATTAAGCATTAATTAATGAGCTTAACCAATTGCTAATTACTTGTTTAATGAACATGCTTATTTATGAGTTATTAATTAACCAATGTGGTGAAGCACTAATTAATAAATTATTAATTATTGAACATGATGAAATAAAACCTTTGCATAATTTTATCATGTTCATTCATGCATACATGGTTGTGATTCGCGACACAGCTGTTGGTCGACCTAGGTTACGAGGTGATCGAGGTTCCACCGAGGTTGAGTCGGGAGACGGGAATCTCGAAGTCGACCCACACGTCGAGGAAGCTAACCCCGACACGTATCCTGGCAAGCCCCGGTGCATCCTACCTATGTTTTTAAATATTTCACTTTATCACATAGTACGGTTATGTTGTGCATTAGGTGTTAGGGAATGATTGACACCCTAGTTGCATTATGGTAGGTTTCCGTTTGTTTATTCTATACTTGGTACAGGTAGCTCAATAGAGGCTAAGCTTAATTCATAGTCACAACGGTAGGTGTTTTAGGAAATCTTAAAGCATGGAGGCTTTAAGGGTTGATGTGTTGACACTAAGATGAAGAGAGTGTAATGAACTTGAGACCGGACGGGCGCCAGTAGGAGAAAGGGCAAGACGGAGATGAGGTCTTGCAAGGTGGTAGCCCCGTCCGAGACGGTCAAGGACCGTACCGGTGTCGGCTTAGTTGAACAAGTTTGAACGTACCGCATGTTGACGGTCCTTATGGTCCAATTTTACCGTCAACATGTTGCATCTTTTTGAATCAAACACCATCACCAAGAATAGACATAGGGATTATTTCTAACAAATTCCACTAGTCTTGGTGAAATTATGAATGCGAGGTGCAATTCATATGAAAACGAGGGAAAACATGCACGAAACATGGACTTTGCAATCGACGGATTTTCCCCGGACTAAAGAATATAGTCCAAAAGCCCAAAACCACAAAACAGAGCCTCAACATCAAACCAAGCAAGTGGATTGGGCCGAGTACACGCCAGGGGAAGGCACCGGAGAAGAATCAAGCCCGGGGAGTCCGAGGCCGGTTCGGTCGAACCACCCTAGTGGGTTCGGCCGAAGCGACGAGTGGGCCCCCTGGCCCATCTTTCTGCGGCGGTTTGTCACCGACGTGCGGAGGTCGGTTCCACCCGCAATTAATGCCACCGACGTCCGGAACCGCCTCCAAGTTGCCGACCTTCCAAGGCTATAAATAAAGGGCTACACCCCCTCTCTCAACACACCACCAACATCAAGATACAAGACAAAACTCTCATCCTTAGGCCAAGGGCCTCTTGTATCTTAGTAGAATAGGAGAGAGGGCAAGGAAGAGGAAGGAGTGTTTCTCCCTTTTAAAGTGGAGTAGTATTTCCTTTTCTTTTACCTTGGCGTGTAAACACTCTTTTTGGTGATTTATACGTGGTGATCTACTTATCTATCGTGACATATCTTTGTGTTAGACGTAATTCTTGTTATACTTGTTTACGGGATCATCGCTTCGCAAGAAGTGCTCTAGCTTTCTCGAACTCGGTTCTAGGCCGAGGCTAGAGTAGTGGTCAATAGCATAGACGTGGTGTCTAGGCTGGAGATCGCCTTTGTTTGTCTGTGTGCCCCACGGTTTGTAGAGGTAGGTGGCAGGAAGTGACAGCCCTGTCATCCAAAGGAACCCTCCACGTTCGGGTACATAGTAGAGCTTTCGTAGATCGGGAGTGGCTTGGCGGACCAAGCCTAAGACGGTGCCCGAAGTAAACAAGTCTAGCTTGCGTTCGTCTACCCTTAAAGGATAAATAGATAAGAGTCACCCTCTCGACCCTATTTTGCTACGTTGTCTTGGTTGTCCTTGGGTAAACTAACCTTGTTGCAGAAATACTCCGTTCCCTGCGGATATAAATACGATACCTTGGAATACTCCCGGTTGAAGTGCTACAACGGTATTCCGTGCGCTTGCGGATTCATTCGTGACGTAAGAAATACCAACAAGCATTTCTCGGCGCCGTTGCTCGGGAACGGTTGTTATCTTTGTAACGAATCAGGTTTGCCCTCGTAATCTATCTTACTTACCGTTCTGTTTTTATTTTTTTCCCTACATTCAAAATTTCACAAAAACATATCATGGAGTCACACCCAACCATCCAATCTTTCTCCACTCCACGGGGTGAACTCTTAGAGCCACCATCATCATCACAACCTATTTCTTCACCTGGCTATGAGTTCTCCCCGATTACATTTCGATGATTAGAGGTTTATCCTTTTCGGGTTTTAAACATGAAAATCCTTATGAACACTTGCGAGAGTTTGAACATTTGTGTTCATGCCGATTGATCCATGACATGACACAAGAAACATTGAAGTGGAAGTTGTTTCCTTCTCTCTCAATGAGAAGGCGAAGCAATGGTACACTTACACCGCTAAGAGAGTGAACGGTGATTGGAAAGAATTGCGAGACAAATTTTGTCTAGCATTCTTCCCCGTATCCCATATCACTTCTCTACGAGCGGAAATAATAGGCTTTCGACAAGAAGAAAAGGAAACCTTAAGTGCGTCATGGATTCGGTTCTGTTCTCTAACGGACTCCGGACCAGAATTATTGCTCCCCGAACCCGTTTTATTACAACACTTTTATTCGGGATTGAGCAACGATACCGCACTTTATCTTGACACGGCCGCGGGTGGATCTTTTTCTCATAAGATCATAGCGGAAGCACACGAACTTTTGGATCGAATTGTGGAAAACACACCTTTTCCGCCGACTTACTCGTAGAGCCGGAGTCGGAAGATGAGGAACTCGTTGTGCAAGAGATACAACACTTGGTGCCCATGATGGAGCACCTAGCACTCGAGTCCTCATCTAACACAAGAACAATGATAGAGGAAGATGAACCTCTTGAGTTCCCATTTGAGTTCAAGGAAGAAATTTTTGAAGATTTTGGAAACACCTTGAACTACTCCTATCAAAAGAAACCAGCACTCCCTGCACCAACCCCCGAACCTATTGAAAAATCTCTTCTCTTAAAAACTGTTCGGAAGTTGACAGCAATTATGAGCGATGAATGGTTGATGGAAAACGAACTTTCTTCGGAAGTTCTTCGACTTGATCATCCTAGATCAACCATTCGTGGCTCAATTCGGGGAGTAATGGTAGATGTTCTCTATAATCCTCTAGTAGGTGCCAACATCATGTCCGAATCTTTTGCTTCAACTTTATTTGGAAACGAGACATGGGCACCTTCCGACAAACTCCTTAAAGCCCCACCGGGGCAATTTTTTGAGAGTTTGGGGATCATTAGGGATGTTTGCATTAAGCGTAATGAAGCGAGAGGTTTCCTTGGACTTTCACGTTTTCGAATCCTCGGATTTCGATGTTTTGGTCGGTCATCCCATAGAAAAGCTTTTCCTAGGGATATCACCTTCAGGAACCTTAGACTTCACCCTCGGCAAGAAAACTTTTTCTCTTCCTATCATTCATGCACAAAACTCTTTTGCCGAGGAGCCGCTTGTGGAAGAAGAATGCATGAAGGAGGTTATGGCAATTTTTCCTCATGAAAACCCCGAATCATCCTTGGATGAAGATGCTCTTGATTTCATTTTAGAAGAGGATGATTCGGCGGAAACTTTTGAGCTGCCCGAAACTTTTACACCTACGCCACCTCCCGTAGAGCTCAAAACTCTTCCACCAGGCTTGCGCTACGTTTTTCTTCACGGAAATCCCGAAACCCCTGTCATCATAAGTGACAAGCTTTCGGAGGAGGAAACTGCAAAACTCTTAGCCGTGCTAGAAAAACATCACTCCGTTTTTGGGTACTCGCTTGGAGACCTCAAGGGAATCAGCCCCGCTCTTTGCACCCATCGCATTCCCATAGACCCCGATAGTACACCATCTAGGGAACCTCAAAGGAGGTTGAACAATGCGATGCGGGAGGTCGTTAAAAAGGAGGTCTTAAAACTTTTACATGCCGGCATTATCTATCCCTGTTCCACACAGCGAGTGGGTGAGTCCAGTGCAGGTTGTACCCAAGAAAGGAGGAATGACGGTCGTCCATAATGACAAAAATGAGTTGATCCCTCAACGCACCGTCACGGGATGGAGGATGTGCATAGATTACCGAAAACTTAACAAGGCTACAAAGAAGGATCATTTTCCGCCGCCCTTCATCGATGAGATGTTGGAACGGCTGGCAAATAATTCTTTCTTTTGTTTCCTTGATGGGTATTCAGGATATCATCAAATCCCCATCCATCCCGACGATCAAAGTAAAACCACTTTCACATGCCCCTATGGAACTTACGCCTATCGACGAATGTCTTTTGGGCTTTGCAATGCACCTGCTTCTTTTCAACGTTGCATGATGTCTATCTTTTCCGACATGATCGAAGAGATTATGGAAGTATTCATGGATGATTTCTCTGTTTATGGAAAAACCTTCGATCATTGTTTAGAAAATTTAGACAAAGTCTTGCAACGTTGTCAAGAAAATGATTTAGTGCTCAATTGGGAGAAATGCCATTTCATGGTTAGAGAAGGCATAGTTCGGGGCATTTGATTTCCGAAAGGGGGATAGAGGTGGATAAAGCTAAATTAGAAGTTATAGAAAAGCTTCCACCTCCTATGAATGTTAGGGGCATTCGCAGCTTTCCGGGACATGCGGGGTTCTATCGTCGTTTTATCAAAGATTTCTCTCAAATTGCTAGACCCCTTACAAATGCTGCTTGCGAAGGATGCACCCTTTGAGTTTATCGATGAATGCATGACTCGCTTTCACTACCCTTAAGAATGCACTCATCTCGGCGCCAATTATCCAACCCCCGATTGGACGCTGCCTTTTGAGATAATGTGTGATGCTAGTGATTTTGCTGTGGGGGCTGTTCTTGGCCAAACTAGAGATAAAAAGCATCATGCAATCTCCTATGCAAGCAAAACCTTGACTGGAGCTCGGTTAAATTACACTACCACTGAAAAAGAGCTCCTTGTCTGTTGTTTTTGCTTTTGATAAGTTTAGATCCTACTTGACTGGAGCAAAAGTCATTGTTTACACCGATCATGCTGCTTTAAAGTTTTTGCTCAATAAGAAGGATGCTAAACCTCGTTTGATACGATGGGTTCTTCTACTCCAAGAATTTGATGTAGAAATCCGTGATAAGAAAGGAGTAGAAAATTCCGTGGCGGATCATTTGTCGCGTATACAATTCACTAACCTGCAGGAATTACCCATCAATGATTTCCTACGCGATGACATGCTGCTCCTAGTGAGGGACTCACATCCATGGTACGCCGACATTGTGAACTTCATGGCAACGGGGTACGTACCACCTGGAAAGAGCAAGAAACGACTCATCTATGAGAGTCGCCGTCACTTATGGGAAGAGCCCTTCCTTTACCGTGTCTCGCGCCGATGGATTGCTAAGGCGATGTGTGCCCATACCCGAGAGCACACGAATCATTGAGAAGTGCCATGCATCGCCATACGGGGGACACTACGGCGTGTTTCGTACACGTGCCAAGATATGGCAAAGTGGCTTCTTTTGGCCAGCCATGAACGAAGACACAAAGGAATTTGTCGAGCGATGCCCGTAATGTCAAAAAGTTGGAGGCATCACGGCAAGAGATGCAATGCCCCTCAACTACAATTTACAAGTCGAGCTCTTCGACGTATGGGGCATTGACTTCATGGGACCGTTCACCAAGTCACATGACTGCGAATACATCTTGGTGGCGGTAGACTACGTGTCTAAGTGGGTGGAAGCAATGCCTTGCAGGGCCGCAAATGCCAAGCATGCTCGCCGGATGTTCCACGAAATTATCTTCCCAAGGTTTGGAACACCGAAGCTAGTGATAAGCGACTGAGGGTCACACTTCATTGATAAGACCTTCCGAAGCTTCCTAAGAGAACTTGGATCAAGGCATAATATCGCTACTCCATACCACCCTCAAACCAGTAGGGCGGCCGAGACCTCAAACAAGCAAATCAAGCGGATCCTGCAAAAGACCGTAACAGAAATGGGGAAGGGATGGAAGGACAAGCTACCCGATGCACTATGGGCATACCGTACAACATACAAGACACCCATAGGCATGTCCCCATACCAGCTCGTGTACGGGAAAACATGTCATTTACCCGTCGAGACGGAACACCGAGCGTATTGGGCCATCCGGAAATGGAACATGGACTTTAATGGTGCCGGACGCAAAAGAAAAATGGAGATAGCTGAGTTAGAAGAATGGAGAGACAAAGCGTACCACAACTCAGCTATATACAAAGAAAGGACAAAAAGGTGGCACGACAAAAAGATAAAGATAAAGGTATTTAAGGTTGGAGATAAGGTCTTGCTATTCAATTCACGGGTGAAACTCTTCGGGCATGGAAAATTAAGAAGTAAATGGGACGGACCATACACGGTTATTGACACCTCGTCACATGGAGCAATCACACTTCAAGACGACGAAGGTAAAATATTTAAGGTAAATGGTCAGCGCCTTAAAATTTATTTCGAGCCCGATAAAGATAAAGAATTTGATGTCATGCACTTGATTAATTTAAATTTTCTCTCATGATAGCTCTTTCTTATCTATATCCCGTAGTAGCTCTTTCCCCGAAATAATTTTAGCAAGCAATCAACCAGAAAAAGAAGGAGACCGGAGGGGCCCAAGTACAGCTCGGCCGAACCCCCTTGCTGGTTCGGCCGAATCCAAGACAGACCCCAAACGGTCACTTTTTTCTTTCATCTTTTGTCTCCAACGGTCACAAGATCAAATCTCCTCGCTTAGTGCCTTCCATGCTGCGGGAAAAATCAAATTAATTCTTTCCATGCTTTTATCTATAAATGAAGGTGTTTTCTTTCATCTTTCCCTTGCACCTTTCTTCCACCTTGTCCTTTTCGCACAAAAAAAAAAAGCTTTTGCCCAGCACCATGGACAGTAGCATCCCAAGCCTCGACGTCTCCGTCACCACCAGCGAGCTTTGCCGCCAAGTCGGCCTCGAAGACATCCTTGATCATGTCTCCATTCCCAGCGAGCAAGCCTTGATGATCCATGATCTACCGCTCGCTATTGAACCTCCACCCACAGCAGCAAGAACACCCTCCAAGAGCTCTCCCGCTGCTCGTGGCACCTCGCCAAAAGAAAGGGAAATCTACCCCCAAGAAGAAGAGCGCCGACGCCGCCGACAACGCTCTCCTTCCTAGAGAGAAGTACGTCGGCACCCTCGCTACCAAGAGCGGGCAGGTGGTGCACCATCAATATGAGGGGCGCAACCTGCCTAGCCCCATCAAGAAGCCCGGCGAGAGGTTCAAGATCAAGGGAATCCGCGGTGGCGGAAAGCAGCTCATCCCGCCGCTCACCTCGGCGGAAAGAGAGACGCCCGCGAATCCGTGGGCAACACTCCTCCTAAGAGGATAAGGAGGCGTCTCTCTCCCTCTCCCATCAAGAGGGCAGGGGGAATGTATGAAAGCGAGGAGGAGAAAACTCCTAAAAAAAGCCCCTACCAAATCCTCCTCGCTAAACACGTTGATCTCCGCGAAGCCCATGAACGCCTACGTGACAATGTCGCGGAGATCAAAGACGCTATTGAAGACTTGAAGGATGCCCGGGCGAGCCATCGCCGCAGCACCAACTCCAAGATCAAGCGTCTCTTCAAGGACGCGGGGAAGGAGGACGAATACGACGTTTAAAATGAACCTTCCCGCGTTCATCATTTCTCGCGAGCGCATTTAGTTTAATTTCCTTTTTTCAATCATTTTTTTTTTCAATTCCTCAAGATTGCAATGCGCCTGCTCTTTTAAATTTTTAATCATATTAGTGCTCCCCGGTCTTCCCTTACCGGTAGAGCAAGTTTTGTTTCGAAATATCTTTGTCTATTTTGAAGAAAACAGGCAAAAAGGCAAGTGTGGGGGGGACATCGCGGAAAGCAAAGACAAACACACGCGTAGCGCGCAGAAACATTACGAGGAAAACAACACAAGCACAAACTGCGAAACAGAGCACCGGTGGGGCCTGGGCCGGCTCGGCCGAACCCACAAGGGTGGTTCGGCCGAACCCTCGGTGGGTCCCACTCAGCCCCTGCTTCCTCGTGGCACTTGAGTTTGTTTCCCACACTCCCTTTTCGCCTACTTTATTTGTCAAGTTCATTCCGAGACGCGAAAAACAATTACCAAAACTTGACCAACTAAAACTTGGGAAGATTTCTTTTGAATACCTTTTCCCAAGTCTCTCCCTAATGCTCTCATGATGATCTTGCACACTTTTTATTACTCGCTTCATCACCACTTGCCCGTGAACAAATAATCAAATCCATAGGACCCATGTTTTTCTAGATTATTGGCAAGTGTGATATGGCTCGACGAAATGATCTTATGCTTAGCTTACCGAGTCCTTGGGAATTTTATTTCACAAAACAAAAATACCATGGCTTCATGCTCCTCTCTTGATACAAAAATTCCTACCAATGCCATATGATGATCATACCTTGCAAAACTTACATACATATGCTGCTTGTGATTGCAATGAGCTTTACCAAAATTGAGTGACCCTAGAGAGAAACTTGTCATGCTCTCTTGATCAAGATCACGTACACTCCACCGAGGGCTAAACTCCTACACTAGGAGCTAGCACCCCACCAAAATAAAGACACTCCTCGTTTGCACCTCTTTTTACCTCTCTCTCCCTCTCAATCACGCATAAACGAGACATGGCTATGTAAAAGCTCACACGGATGAGCAATGAAAAGAAAGCTCACAAAGATGAGCAATGAAAAAGAGAGAAGAAAAGAGATGCTCAAGCATAGAGCAAGAAAAGAAAAGAAAGAAAATAAAAAGATAGCCATGTCTCGAAAATGCAAAATAAAGAGAGGTCAATTACAATAGGAGTTGTCACTTTTTCATATCCATACACACACGCACTTCTTGATCAAGGTTACATGACTTGGCTTCTCCATGGATCCTTTCTTTTGGCTTAGCAATATTTGTGATACAAGTATGCCTCTCTCATTCCCTACCGAGCTCCACATACAAGCCTAAGAAGTAGGAAAAAGAGAGGCAACACAATGCCTTGGTGAGGAAAACACTTTTTGAGCGATTCAAGAGAATCGAAGAGGAGCGGGAGTCATGTTGTTTATTTTCAAAACTTTCAAAAAAAACCCAAGGTGCTTAGTGAGCAAAAGTATAGTGACTTGAGTCATGAGCTGTTCCACTTATCAATCATCCAAGATTGCATGTTAGCCACCGTCATGTTCACAAGTAAAACGGTGTGGCTTGTAATAACATGTGTGCAGGTCTCTAAGGGGAGAGATCTCTCAACTTACGCTCCCACCTTTACTCGAGGACGAGCAAAGAGCTAAGTGTGGGGGTCTTGTTGACGGTCCTTATGGTCCAATTTTACCGTCAACATGTTGCATCTTTTTGAATCAAACACCATCACCAAGAATAGACATAGGGATTATTTCTAACAAATTCCACTAGTCTTGGTGAAATTATGAATGCAGGTGCAATTCATATGAAAACAGGGGAAAACATGCACGAAACATGGACTTTGCAATCGACGGATTTTCCCCGGACTAAAGAATATAGTCCAAAAGCCCAAAACCACAAAACAGAGCCTCAACATCAAACCAAGCAAGTGGATTGGGCCAGTACACAGCCAGGGAAGGCACCGAGAGAAGAATCAAGCCCAGGGGAGTCCAGGCCGGTTCGGCCGAACCACCCTAGTGGGTTCGGCCGAACCGACAGTGGGCCCCCTGGCCCATCTTTCTCCGGCGGTTTGTCACCGACGTCCGGAGGTCGGTTCCACCTGCAATTAATGCCACCGACGTCCGGAACCGCCTCCAAGTTGCCGACCTTCCAAGGCTATAAATAAAGGGCTACGCCCCCTCTCTCAACACACCACCAACATCAAGATACAAGACAAAACTCTCATCCTTAGGCCAAGGGCCTCTTGTATCTTAGTAGAATAGGAGAGAGGGCAAGGAAGAGGAAGGAGTGTTCCTCCCTTTTAAAGTGGAGTAGTATTTCCTTTTCTTTTACCTTGGCGTGTAAACACTCTTTTTGGTGATTTATACGTGGTGATCTACTTATCTATCGTGACATATCTTTGTGTTAGACGTAATTCTTGTTATACTTGTTTACGGGATCATCGCTTCGCAAGAAGTGCTCTAGCTTTCTCGAACTCGGTTCTAGGCCGAGGCTAGAGTAGTGGTCAATAGCATAGACGTGGTGTCTAGGCTGGAGATCGCCTTTGTTTGCTTGTGTGCCCCACGGTTTGTAGAGGTAGGTGGCAGGAAGTGACAGCCCTGTCATCCAAAGGAACCCTCCACGTTCGGGTACATAGTAGAGCTTTCGTAGACCGGAGTGGCTTGGCGGACCAAGCCTAAGACGGTGCCCGAAGTAAACAAGTCTAGCTTGCGTTCGTCTACCCTTAAAGGATAAATAGATAAGAGTCACCCTCTCGACCCTATTTTGCTACGTTGTCTTGGTTGTCCTTGGGTAAACTAACCTTGTTGCAGAAATACTCTGTTCCCTCGCGGATATAAATACGATACCTTGGAATACTCCCGGGTGAAGTGCTACAACGGTATTCCGTGCGCTTGCGGATTCATTCGTGACGTAAGAAATACCAACACCGCACTACATGCCGGTATCATGGGCCCAGCAAGCTGATGTACCCTATCGCCCCGGAGATGTAGCGTAGCCAGCTCTCTTTTATCGGCTGTTAGTGAGAGGATAGTCTCACGGGAGGGAGATGGGTCGACCACGAGGGAAGTCGTGGAGTCGCCATACTCCTGGTGGAGTTGGAAATGGCTAGTCTTCCGTCAGGTGCTAGCGGGAAAGTTGTCGTATACGACCGGTGTGGTGCGTATGCGTCGTGTAGTTGGGTTTTGCCGGCGGGTATAAAATCGATTCGAATCGCTGTCCCTCGCAAGTAATGAGTACCGCTTGTTTAGCTCGTCACATCGTAGTAAATAATAGGGAAGATGAAGATGAGAGATGAAAGGATTAATGATCTATTTTATCTTGTCTTGCAAACTTGATTGTAATAGTAATAGAATGCAAATATCAAGATTGATGAACTTAATGTTGAGCTAAAATTTTGAAAGTAAGGACCCACCCTTTAATGCTGTTTTCGCAAAGGAGTGAACCCCACAGACCGTAAAGCCTTTACATACTAGGCGTCGGCCTTAGCGTGCCATGTTGACGGGTCATCTTTGCCGAGTATTAGAATACTCGGGGTTTGTTCGTTATCTTTCGGGGAATGAGTCGTATTACCACGACTTATATGGTAGCTTCCCGGAAGAGGAGCAGTGTCCTGAGGGAGGTTCCCTTCGGTGGGAACGTATCCCCACGCCGTGAAGAGGATGGACCGTGGTGTATGACGGGCTCAGGACATCACGTTGATCGTTTCAAGTCTTTTGCTGTATAATAGAGCAAGCTTCCGCTGAAATACTCGTAGGATGTTAAACTTCAATAATGTTATATTCCGCTGCACGAATGTTTGCATTTTGAAAACCTGGTTGTATTATACCATGATGTATATATTCCGACTTGTATGAGAAGATGTTTCTGTTGTAACTCGCTTCGTCGAGTGTCCTCTCGTACCGATTCCCGGGTGTCCCGGAGGGGATGTCACAGCTGGTATCGTAGCGGTTCGAGGCAACAGTACATCATTACAAGCCTATTTTCAAAACTTAACACGTTAGTACGATAGACAACGAAAGAGTGCGGAGCCCTATAAGGATGTAGAATAGTTAGATTTTTACTAACTGTTCGACGTTCGGGTTTTGGGAAGTGCTAACTATTCGTCGTAGTTTTCTATACTATAATACGTATAGTTAGTTCACGAGCATGCATCATGTCATATTATGTACTAAATAAATATTGGGGTATACTTAGCTAGTTTCGTAGTACTCGTATAGGTTATTTCTGTTCGTTTTCTTCTAGGGAAGAAGTGTTTAACTCGTTTAAACATGTTCCCTGCAGATGCCGATGACTCGCGGTAGACAGCGCGCTCAAGAGGAGGAGGACACACGGGTTGCACGCGTCGTAGAGCTGGAGCAGCGAGTCCACGGTGCCGGAGTTGCGTACGCAGAGCCAGGACCGACGCCTTGGTGCTTGGAAGCACCGCCGTCGAGTGGACCGCCAGGAGGTTCGTGAGGTCCCACGCCAGGATCGCAGAGCTGGAGGAGCAGCTAGTGGAGGTTACCCCGGACCGTGACGGTTTTCGTGGGGCGGCTATCGCGTTGGACGCGCAGCTGACCACGGTCACCGAGGAGAGAGACGCCGCTATCGAGATCTGCCGAGGTGCACGCAACCGAGTTGGCAGCGATGACAGCCCAGCGTAACCACGTGGTGGAGAACCTGATTGAGAGAGAGCTCGAGCTGGGTCAGCTTGAGGGCCTCGTATAACGGACTGGCCCGGGCACACCACGCCCTAATCCACGACCACGACGCACCGCTGGAGCAGTTTCAGCAGCTTGCAGCAGCAGCACCGGGTTCCACCGGACGACGACGAGGAGGTCTCTGGTATGGACTTCGAGCCACCACCGGCCTCACCGAGCGAGAGGACGTCGAGTCGGACGCCGACAGCCACGCGCCGTCGGCCTAGTTGTGTTGTGACTTCACCGATGTAGGAGGATAGCCACATTTTATCGACATAGGTCAGATGTAGATAGGGTACTAGAAGGTGTTGGTCGGATGGCGGTGTATGAAAAGTGGGTTTGAGTTGTATAAACAATAAATAATAAAAAAGAAGTGGTAGTAATATATCTATGCAGTTGCTAGAATAAAAGAATTGCTGAAATAATAGGATTAGTTTCTGCTTGTATCCGATATTCGTACTTCTCCACAGAGATGGACAGACACGAGTACCGGCGTTAGTGAAGTAAGAGGACAAAGGGAGGATGTTCGTGTAGTAAGGCCGGAGAGACAACTACAGGAAAAGGAGGAGTTGTTAGCACTTAGAGAGGCGCAGTTGCTAAACAAGGAGCAGCAGATTCAATTTAAGGATCAACAGCTGGCAAACGCACATGCCCCGATCACTCGGTTAGAGCAAGATCTACTTACAAGCATATAATGCGATACCGAATGAAGCAATAGGACAACAACCTCCACGAGGATGAACCGAGTAGTGCAGGAAAATCCTATGGAGGCTGAATCGAAGAAGAAGAGGAGGATCCTGAAGAAATAATGGACGTGGATTCAGTCATAGACTTCATGGAGATTCCACAATTAGAGGATGCAAAATCCAAGACAAGCGAGTTCCATAAGCCAGAAGTGACATCCGGGCTTCGTGAAGAAGAGTAGAGTGCTAGCTAGTAGCAAGTGAGAAAAGTAGTATGTAAAATAGGCAGTAGTTAAATAACGAGCGTGATGTAACCACGCATGAGTGTATCTTAGGAATCGTTGTAACATGGATGTATGAGTATGTGTTTATGGATTTGGTGGTTGTTTTAATAAAGATGGTTGTTGCACAAGATTCATTGGGAATTCCTCATCTATGTATTCCTGTTCTGCCATTATTATGTTGGAATGAAGATGTCTAACGTAAAAAAATTTTTGGACAGAATGGTTGGAACAAGAAGACGTGATGAGCCGAGAGAGTTCCCAACGCGGGCGGAAACACCACCACCACCCCCGACATTGGCACGAGGCAATCGCAGCTATCTCGGATTCTCGCGCGGAGCAGCGGGAATTATTGGAGCAATTGGTCTGCAACACGACTCCACAGGAACGTCACCAAGGTCGGAATGCACCCGGAGGAGAGGGTGACTTTCTCGGACTTCTTATCGGTTCGCCCCTCGATCTTCTCGGATGCGGGTGAACCATTGGAAGGCTGATAACCGGCTTCGCACTATTGAGTCGAAGCTGGAGTTGTTTCCATGCACGGATCATCGGAAGACACTCTTCGCTTCCGATCAATTGCAAGGATTTGCTGGAGCATGGTGGGCCAACTACAAGGCAATGTTTCCTCCAGGGACATCAAGTTTCATGGGCCGAGTTCACCAAAGCCTTCAGGGAGCACCATATTCCAGAAGGTTTAATGAATCGGAAGAGGAAAGAGTTCCTATCAACTGAAGCAAGGGGACATGAATGTGCACACCTACTCTAAGGTATTCAACCGTCTTACTCGGTGCGCTTCGAACACGTGGACACGGATGCCAAGAAGAGAAATTTGTTCAAGGAAGGAATGAGTACCAAGCTGCGAGTCACGCCCGGTGCTAAACAAGACCGATAGCTTCACCGACTTTGTGAGTGATGCTATCGCGTTGGAAGATTCTATCCGCCTTCATCGGACGGAGAAGAACAAGAAAAGGCCGGCAGGCTGGACAAGGAAGTGGCGGACCGTCAAAGTATAGGCTGGTCTACACCGCACCGTCAGGTCGGCGTTATCGGCACACACCTTCTTGTCCAAATTACTATCGGCGGTCTCGGCCACCCCAACAACCTCGGCAACAGCGGTCAAATCAATATCGTCCGCCCTATCGGCAGCGAGAATGCTCGGAATTCCAGACCGGTGAGTCAAGCACCGCAACAGAATGGACCGCCATGTTTCAATTGTGGCCGTCCGGGGCATTATTACCGCAGATTGTCCATATCCTCGAAAGGCACCATATACACCTAGACCTCAAGGACAACCGCAGAATCAGCCAAGGGCACCAGCCAAGAATACACCGGTGAAGACGGCCGTGCCAACTTTACTACGGCTGAGGAGCTACCCGAAGGAGGGCAAATCTTAGCGGGTATGTTTTCTATCGCTGATCATCCTGCTATGATTTTATTTGATTCGGGAGCTACGCATAATTTCATTGGCAAGGCATTTATTGCTAAGCATTGCATCACACCATCTAAGTTGACATGGACACATATTATCTCAACACACTGGGGGTAAAATTCTTACAAATGAAGCAGCTGCCAATATGCCATTAAGATTGGGTAGCAAGGTTTATTCCACTTCGTTAATCATATTGGATGGGCAAGGGTTACATGCAATTATTGGCATGCAATGGATGAATTTCCATAAGGCAGTATTGGATATAGCATCTCGAGCCGTATATCTGAATTCACCTATTCATGGTCGGGATTGCTTACTCTTAACCCTTCCCCAAGCTATGCTGCCAATGGTTAATAAGGCTATAGTAAAGAGTCACGGAGGATATACCCATAGTCCGTGAGTACCCGGATGTCTTTCCGGACGATTTGCGGGACTACCGCTGGACCGAAGCGGTAGAGTTTAAAATAGAGTTACAACCTGGAACGGCACCAATCTCAAGAAGGCCGTATCGGATGCCACCGAATGAGCTGGCGAGTTGAAGGTGCAATTAAAGGAATTATTGGACAGGGGATACATACGTCCAAGTTCATCGCCATGGGGATGCCCAGCCTTGTTCGCAAAGAAGAAAGACAAGACATTGAGGCTATGTGTGGATTATAGACCTTTGAATTCGGTTACCATCAAGAACAAGTACCCTCTTCCGAGGATTGATATCTTGTTTGACCAAGCGATGGGAGCCAAAGTCTTCTCCAAGATAGATCTCCGCTCGGGATATCATCAGATTAAGATAAGAGCTGAAGATATACCGAAGGTCGCATTCTCCACAAGATATGGACTGTATGAGTACACAGTAATGTCTTTTGGATTGACCAATGCACCAGCCCATTTCATGTATCTCATGAATTCGGTATTCATGCCCGAGCTGGACAAGTTTGTTGTGGTATTCATTGACGACATCTTGATCTACTCCAAGTCGGAAGAGGATCATGCCAATCAATTACGGATTGTGTTGCAAAGGCTCGGGGATCATCGGCTATATGCTAAGTTTAGTAAGTGTGAGTTTTGGTCTGAAGGAAGTGCCGTTCCTAGGTCATGTGATATCAGCCGAAGGAGTGCCGTTGATCTAGGCAAAGTTCAAGAAGTGCTTGGATTGGAAGCCACCGAAGTCCGTTTCGCAAATCCGAAGTTTCTTAGGATTGGTCTGGTTACTCTGAGAAGGTTTATTCCAAACTTCTCAAAGATGGCCAAGCCAATGACCAAACTACTTGGAAAAGGATAAGAAGTATGTATGGAGCAAAGAATGTGAAGAAGCTTTTCAAACATTGAAGAAGTTCTTGACAACAGCCCCGATACTCGCGCAGACCGGATACGACGAAGCCTTTCGATGTGTATTGTGATGCATCGGGAACGGGACTCGAATGTGTTCTAATGCGGGAAGGTCGAGTGATCGCCTATGCCTCTCGACAACTTAGGCGTCATGAGGAACACTATCCCACACATGATGCGGAATTAGCAGCGAGTGGTTCTTGCATTGAGAGGTTGGAGGCACTATCTCTTGGGTAATTTGGTACATTTATACACCGACCACAAGAGTCTTAAGTATATTTTCAACCAAGCAGATCTAAATATACGTCAACGAAGATGGTTAGAGTTAATTAAGGATTATGAGTTGGAAATTCACTATCACCCGGGCAAGGCAAACGTAGTCGCCGATGCTTTAAGTCGCAAAGTTCATTGCAATAATCTCATGGCTCAACTCTTGATTCAAGCATCTCCACAAGGAAGTGAAGAGCCAAATCTTCGGATTATTCCGTATGGAGCATTGACAAATCTGGCTCTTATCCCTACCATTCGTGAAGAAGTGGTAGCAGCTCAACAGAAAAGTGTTGGTATGGAACACATAAGGAGACGACTTAGAAAGGGAGAAGTTAAATGCTTCGTAGAGGACGATGCGAGGAGTTATTTGGTTCAAGGATCGATTGGTAGTACCGAAAGATATATCACTTCGCAAGAAGATAATGGATGAAGCTCATATGTCCAAATATTCTATTCACCCTGGAACTAATAAGATGTATCAAGATCTGAAGCAAAGATTTTGGTGGACACGCATGAAGCGGGAAATAGCCAAGTATGTCAATAAGTGTGATGTCCGTCGGCGAGTCAAAGCCGAGCACTTGAAGCAAGCAGGACCCTTACAACCTTTGAGTATTCCTGAATGGAAGTGGGAAGACGTTAGCATGGATTTTATCGTCGGGTTACCACTAAGCCCACGAAAACATGACTCTATCCGGGTTATTGTAGACAGGGTTGATGAAGTCAGCTCACTTCATACCGGTACATACTCGGTACACTGCCGAGAAGTATGCGGAGCTGTACATCGCTCGCATTCTCTCGTTTGCATGGAGTGCCAAAGACCATTATATCGGATAGAGGAACGCAGTTTGTCTCCAGATTTTGGGAGCAATTGCATGAGTCCTTGGGAACAAAACTAATACGAAGCTCAGCGTATCATCCTCAAACAGATGGACGAACGTAAAGGATCAATCAATATCTCGAGGATATGCTTCGAGCACTGTGTCTTGACCTACGGTAAAGATTGGGAGAAATGCTTACCGTTGGCAGAGTTCTCATACAACAACAGCTATCAAGAGAGCGCCGGAATGTCACCATTCCAAGCTCTATATGGACGTAGTTGCCGCACACCTTTGAATTGGTCCGGAAGTGGAGAAAGAGTACAGCTCGGCTATAGTGAACCGTGGCTATAGTGGCATACTATAGCT